>BLSH010421677.1:11694-27816 GCA_018402905.1 Glandirana rugosa
CCCCCCCGTAGCAACCAAACGACTGGGGGTTTTATTTCTCGTGGCCGGCGTTGTCAGTCCTTGACTTCGAGGAGCGGACATAGACATACTAGCGTAGGTAACCAACGAAGGTGTACAAAAAAAAATTTGTTAAAGGAGTTATTCGGCCACAAGGATCATGTATAGACCCAATAATCAATAGATATCAATCGTTTACATTATAAAGATGAATGCATTGTGAAGTCCATAGCAACCCAACTCTTCATTGCACAATAATTCACCCAGATATGTACTAGGAACACCGGCTTATTGAGGAAATTGTTTAAAAAAAAACATGTGGAAGCAACCAATGGATGCGATCATACAGATACAGGCGAGGAGCTTCAGTTCCTGACTGTTGCGGCCGGTGCTCTTTATTTTGGGGGTCAGCAAACCAACGATGCCCCCCCCGGGGGAGACAGACAGGAAGGTGGCGATCCCCCCGGGAGATAAACTGGGAGGCAACGATTAGCCCACCCCCCTCCAGAGGCCTTAGGAGGCAGGTGACAAGGAGTCCTAAGACTCCCTGGCCAATCGTGTCTTAGGACCCACTTCCTGATTGGCCAGGAGCAGAAATAGGAAGACAGGAGCAAATATTAATTTGTATTGTCACACAACTGGGTGTGGTCAGGGCGCAGTGCTCTAATCATGGGCTTCAAAAAAAACCTGCATGTAGGTTATGGGCGGGGCGCATGGATTAGAGGGGCGATGCCCCTGCATCCCCTAATGGACAGGCCGCCAATGGTTACTGATCGTATCAAGCATTAGAATAGGGTAAATTGGATCTCAGTGATTGGTGCAAAAAACAAAAAGCACCCAGTGTTATATAGAAATTATCATTTCTTCCAATGAGCTCATTAAATAAAGCGTCTTTTCTTATTGTATTCCCAAATGTTATGTCCTGCAGTCCTTTAACCAAATGAGCTCTTTGGACGTACTATGTATGTATGTACCATGTATGTATGTACTATGTATGTATGTATGTGCTATGTATGTATGTACTATGCATGTATGTGTGTACTATGTATGTATGTATGTACTATGTATGTGTACTATCTACTATGTATGTGTGTACTATGTACTATGTATGTATGTACTATGTACTGTATGAACCTTTGATCACAATCTGAAGGTTGAAGCAGCAGCATGTGCGGGTTTTGTTAAGCCGCTGACCGGCTTCAAAGTGAAAGTGATGCGGTGGCTCCATAGCTGTCTGTCATTTTCACAGAGCTGGCAGAGCTCCCACCCCCCCTCCTATTGGCGGCCCCCTCTCCTCCCGTGGTTCCCGGGCTGTCCTGCACTCACCAAAGCCCAGGAACACATCCACTGGCTGGAGGAGAGAGAGACCAAGGCAAATCTAATCGGGCAGATGCTGCAGATCGATATATAATACACATAGCATTGTGATAGACTCACCCGGGACAGAGGACTTTGGAGGGGACTGAATGCTACCCTCTTACCCATTGACTATGGGCCCTGGATTTTAAGAGAACACTACTATTTGTGAGGTGTATGCCTGGGGGACCCTTGAATTAATGTTACTTGGATTCAAGTCCATGTCTCCCCAAGACACACAGATTCTGGAACTCTAGGCCTTGGGTCCCTGTATTGGGCCTAACTGCCAAATTAAAGATAGTGACTGCGTCACACTGTTGGGACTCATAGCAGATTCTGATGTCATCAGCAAGCCACCTGTCTGGGGTTGTCTGCTTTAATGTGTTTATTGCAAGTAGGTCTAGTGAACCTCATAAGGGTCTTTCACCCATTGTTATTTGTGCTAATTACCTCAGCCATTGTCTACTAGCACACTACCCTGTGGGCTGTGTTTATACTTGTAATGAAGTGTCTTTTGTATTCACTCTTGTAGGGGCCGAGGAGTCTAGGCACTGGGTCGGTTTGAATGACTCGTTCATTTATGTTTCTGGTTACAGTTGTATTGTTAGGGTAATATGATCAGGAGGGGGTGTCTTTGTCAAGTGTATAAAAGCCTGTATACTTGTTCAGACACAGAGCTCTTATTCTGGCGCACTCCAAAATTGGCGTTGCCTGGTTCTTGGGGTAACTATAGCCAGATCCATTGGTCTCGTGTTCCAGGACTTGGGAAGCAGCGTCTTGGTGGAAATACCCAACAGTGGTGTCCGGAGTCCATCACAAGCATCATTTCTATGTGTGTCCCAGCACTGCCTGATCACCATGCTT
Source organism: Glandirana rugosa (assembly GCA_018402905.1). Lineage (NCBI taxonomy): Eukaryota > Metazoa > Chordata > Amphibia > Anura > Ranidae > Glandirana > Glandirana rugosa. The sequence goes on from BLSH010421677.1 coordinate 13,912, forward strand.
CCTGGTTGCAGCCTGCATAGCCCATGCAGTTATACAATGATTTATATATGTATCTGACAACTGTATGGTTTTGGTGGGATCTATGACATCATATGCTGCCATGAGGTGGGAGGGGCTTTCTTCTCTCTGGTTCTGATTGGTGGATGTTAAATGTTTGCACAACAGTATGTGCTTATCACATGCCTGACAAAGCGGTCACACTGCTTTGTGATTTGATATTTTTTGCATAAAAAAAACATTTGGACGAAACTGATAATCATTGGTGTTCTGGTGAATATTTGATGTATCGAGGCAAATCCATGCCTCCATCTCACAGTGAAACCAGAAATGATGTCACTTCCAGTTTCAGATGCACCCTTTCCTGGCCAATACAGGCAGGGGACACATCTAATCAAACCGATGTGTGCTTGGGTAGATGGAGTGAAGGGCAGAGGAGACATTGGGGTCTCCATAAAGAATAGCTGTCACCTGCCTAACGCTATCACATGGGGGTTTATTAACCCTGTGTGATAACAATCAAGCAAAAATAAATATAAAAATGAAATAAAAAAGTAAAAAAAAAAAATTATAATAAAACATAAAAACCCCTGTAGCCCCGCACGCCTGCTCAAATGCAAACGCGAGCCTAGGGCGTGTGCACGCATGTAAAACACAGTCGCACCATGCGTGTGACATATCGCCGCCAATGTCAGAGTGAGAACAATAATTCTACCACAAGAGCTCCTAGCTAACATTAAAGTGATGAGCTGTAAAGGCTTTTGAAGAGACACCAAAGGTGATCTTTGGGCACCATAGTTGTTGGCGATATTATGGGCACACATCATTTTAAGACATTGAAGTTTGGTATCAATTTACTGGATACAACCTCATCTTTTATATTTTTACCAAAAATGGGTATTATATGGTGTGATTTTTGCACTAAAATGAATTTCATTATATGGGAGAATCTGTCTACAGGACAACTATTAGTCGTGTTCTCCACAAATCTGCCCTTTATGGAAGAGTGGCAAGAAGAAAGCCATTGGTGAAAGAAATCCATAAGAAATCCCGTTTGCAGTTTGTGAGAAGCCATGTGGGGGACACAGCAAACATGTGGGGGACACAGCAAACATGGGGGGGGGACACAGCAAACATGTGGAAGAAGGGGCTCTGCTCAAATGAGACCAAAATGGAACTTTTTGGCCTAAAAGCAAAACGCTGTGTGTGGCGAGAATATGATGCTGCACATCACTCTAAACACACCATCCCCACCGTGAAACATGGTGGTGGCAGCATCGTGTTGTGGGCATGCTTTTCTTCACCATGACCTATGATCACTCAGTTCCCGGTCTGTTTCTCCAGTGCTTACTGGAGCAGCGGGTTGTGAAAGGGAAGGGTCCAGCTGGCTCTGACTCTCAGCTGCACGGCCAAAACCGATGAAAAAAAATATATTTTTATTTTTTTATTTTTTAGATATGTATTATAGCAAAAAGTAAGAAATATTGTTTTGTTTTTTTTTTTTTTAAATTTTCATTTTTTTTGTTTATAGATCTTTAGTGAGACCTCACTTAGAATACGGTGTCCAGTTCTGGAGACCTCACTTACAAAAAGATATTGATAAAATAGAACGAGCTCAGAGACGGGTAACAAAAATGGTGAAAGGTCTGGGGGATAAAACATATCAAGAGCGACTTCAGGAACTTAATCTGTACCGTCTGGAGGAAAGAAGGGAGAGGGGAAACATCGATTGAAACCTTTAAATACCTCAAGGGGGTGAATAAGGTTCAGGAGGGCAGTCTTTTCAATATGAAACCAAAATCAAGAACACAGGGACCTCAAACTAACTGGGGGGAAGTTCAAAACTAATCTTAGAAAGTATTATTTTACTGAAAGGGTGGTTGATGATTGGAATAAACTACCAACAGAGGTTGTGAGACAGTCAACAGTAAATGGCTTCAAACATGCTTGGGATAAACATAAATCCATAGTCAAACAACAAGGTTAATGTAAAAAAAAAAATAAAAAAAATAAAAAAAATAAAAAGGGGCAGACTCGATGGACTACTCAGTCTTTTTCTGCCGTCACTTTTCTATGTTTCTATGATCAGAAATGATGCAGCGATGATCAAATACCACCAAAAGAAAGCTCTATTTGTGGGAAAAAAAGGAAGCAAATTTTGTTTAGGTACAACGTCGCACGACCGCGCAATTGTCAGTTAAAGCGATGCAGTGCCGAATCGCAAAAAGTGCTCTGGTCCTAAGGGGGGAAATCCTTCCGGGGCTGAAGGGGTTAAAAAAATTGTGGAAAGAATTACAATTTCAAAAAACAGACCATGCCTTGTACTAAATGACTATTTTGGGGGTATCTGTACGGTTCTGACATTTTAAGGCCTCAAGAAATGAGATCAGTATATCAAGGCTGATCAATTTTCAAATATACAGTATCTCACAAAAGTAAGTACACCCCTCACATTTCTTCTATCTTTTCATGTGACAACACTGAAGAGCTGACACTTTGCTACAATGTAAAGTAGTGAGTGTACAGCTTGTATAACAGTGTAAATTTACTGTCCCCTCAAAATAACTCAACACACAGCCATTAATGTCTAAACCGCTGGCAACAAAAGTGAGTACACCCCTAAGCGTCGATTCGCGCTATCATGCCACATTGCCGCCGTATATATTCGTTACACGGTCGGAAAGTGGTCAATTGGATATGTTTTATGAGAGAAGGTAGAAAATATCTTTTTTTTTAACAATATATTTTTGTTTATATTGCAAAAAAAAAAACAGTGGGGATCAAAGACCACCGAAAGAAAGCTCTGTTTGTGTGAAAAAAAAAACGATATAAATGTAATTTGCATGCAATGTTCCATGACCTTCCAATTGCCAGTTAAAGTAGCGCAGTGCTGAAGAGTAAAAATGTCCTGGTCATGAAAACCATGCGGAGCTCAAGTGGTTAAAGTGGTAAAAAGGGAGTTTTTTGTACTTTTGTTAATTTTTGGTCTATGGATTTCTTAAAAAAAATAATAATAACTTTTGCAAGACAACATAACTAAATGAAAGGCTTGTTTAATAATATCTTACAAATAACACATTAGAGAATGAGATGTAAGAAGGGAATGTAAGGTATGTGGGGAGCACACCGGTGTCACAATCTAACAGTCTGTATCGGATCTTTCATAAAACCGTCTTTTCTTATCGTATTACCGGATTTTATGTCCTGAGGTCCTTTAATCCGTACAATGAAGACGCTCCATGGAATTCTCTCTCTTATTCCTCAATATATTAAATGACCGGATCTCCTCTCACCCGTCCAGCCTTCTCTCTTCATGCAGAGCTGCAGTTGTCTTCTATTAATACCGGCTGAGAATTATCACCGCTCTGCTTTCCCGAGGACGGCCGCCGTCTACAAAACCCAACAGACCGCCACCTCCCCTGACATCATTATAATTGGATCGTCTGAGGTTTGTGTTTTGGAAATAAAACATCAGATATAGAAATACCAACAAAGCAGAAATAAAAAAAATTACATTCACATCATTTTCATGGTTGGCATTGGGATCTTTTATCTTTGTGTATAGAAATTAGTGACTCTTACAAACAGATTGATGGGGATGTTGTATGGGTAAAAGCAAGTACACTAAACAACACATCAGTCATGAGTAAAATGGTGAAGAGTTTGTGCTCCCCTGACCATCACATTCATATGTCCCATTCCAAAACCATGGCCAATAGTAAGGAATTGCCAGCTGTGTCCTCCGCTCTTGCCTCTTGCCTCCACTCTTCTGGGAAGACTTTCCACAACATTTTGAAGGGTTTATGGGAATTTGTGTTCATTTGTGAGGTCAGGCACTGATGTTGGATGAGAAGACCTGGCTCACAATTGGTGTGACAATTCATCCCAAATCATCCCAATGGTGTTCAGTAGGGATGAGGTCACGGCTCTGTGCAGGACATTTGAGTTCCTCCATACCAAACTGGTCAAGCCTTGTCATTATGGAGCTGGCGCCACTCATCTAGGAAGGCTTCTCACAAAATTTTGAAGTGTGTCTTTAATTTTGCGACCATTGAGCCAAAAGAACATTTTTGTGGTCATGTACTGATGGTGGATGGGAAGACCTGGCCGACCATTGGTGCTCGGATTCATCCCAATGATGTTCAGTAGGGTTGAGATAAAGGCTCTGTGAAGGACACTCAAGTTCCTCCACACCAAACTGGTCACACCATGTCTTTATGGAGCTGGCTTTGTACATGGGGGGGGGGGGGCACAGTCATGGTGGAACAGAAAAGGGTCTTCACCAAACTGTTACCACAAGATTGGAAGAGCATGGTTTTCTAAAATGTCTCCAACATTTAAAGGGGTATTTACATAGTTTTGGCTTTACTTACAGGTTTGGACACAAAAGCTCTCTCCATGTTCACATTACCCTCACCAGCCTCCACGTTCTCATCTCATCCATGTACAGGGTGGGCCATTTATATGGATACACCTTAATAAAATGGGAATGGTTGGTGAGATTAACTTCCTGTTTGTGGCACATTAGTATATGTGAGGGGGGAAACTTTTCAAGATGGGTGGTGACCATGGCGGTCATTTTGAAGTCGGCCATTTTGAATCCAACTTTTGTTTTTTCAATAGGAAGAGGGTCATGTGACACATCAAACTTATTGGGAATATAATAAAAAAGGGGGAGTGGTACACCGATGTACCCATAGGACCAGTGTAAGAGTTTTGTACCAAGTTGCACATCAAGACCCCTTTGGACACATTCGGTTATTCTTCTATTCACAACTTTTTTGGTTTATTTTTCCATTCACAACTTTTTGGTTCATTTTCCTTTGTGATATATAGTCACTGAATACACACATTAACCTATGAGGAATCCCGTTGTATTAATATAGCAGCGCCAATCTCAGTCATTCATTTCATTCTATAATAAAAAAGGATCAAAGTCTTCGCCCTAAAAATTAAAGGCCTGTGAATTCAACTTCTATAGTCAGGAAGTTACTTGATAGTAAGGGAGTCCTCTATTGGTGGTCCTTAACCGCTTGCCGACCGCTGGTTGGCAATTGACGGCGACAAGGTAGCTCTTTCAAGCAAAGCGCCGTCATATGATGGCGGCTGCGGGATCGAGCCTAGTGAGCGCGCGCGCACCGCCGGAGGCGCGCCCGCACGCTCACTGTGTTCGGGGAGGGCCAGGGAGCGGGTGCAGCAGAGTCGATCTCCGCCGGCCACCCGCGATACCCCCCCCCCCCCGAAGTGAAAGAACGGAGGTCCGTGTAAGTAAACACGGATCTCCGTTCTGTGAAGGGGGAAAGGCTGTGATCACTTCCTTCCTCTACACGGAAGCTGTGACCACTTCCCTTCCCCAGCCAGGGCAGTCCCCCCACAGTTAGAACACGCCCAGGGAACACAGTTAACCCTTAGAGCGCCCCCTGCAGGTAAACCCCTTCACTGCCAATGGCATTTACACAGTAATCAGTGCATTTTTATAGCACTGATCGCTGTATAAATGCCAATGGTCCCAAAAAAGTGTCAAAATGTTCCGACATGTCCGCTGAAATATCGCAGTACCACTAAAAATCGCAGATCTCCGCCATTACTAGTAAAAAATAAAAAATAAAAACCCAAAAAATGAATTCTCATCATCCGTAAACGCGACCACTTTTGCGCAAACCAATCAATAAACGCCAATTGCAATTTTTTTTATCACAAATATGAGGAAGAATATAAATCGGCCAAAACCGGTGAAAAAAAATGTTTTTTTATATATTTTTTTTTTTGATTTGTATTTTAGCAAAAAGTAAGAAATTTGTGTTTTTTTGCAAAATTGTCGCTCTTCTTTTGTTTATAGCGGCGATCAGAAATGACGCAGTGGTGATCAAATACCACCAAAAGAAAGCTCTATTTGTGGGAAAAAAAGGACGTAAATTTCGTTTGGGTACAACGCCGCACGACCGCGCAATTGTCAGTTAAAGCGACCCAGCGCCGAATCGCAAAAACGGCTCCGGTCCTAAAGCTGGAAATCCTTCCTGGGCTGAAGTGGTTAAAGAACTAAGTTCTATTATATTTTAAGGCATTGTTTTTAATTGTAGAGCCTCTTTTATGAATGACCAGCCTGGTACAAAAGGATTGGTGCCTATAATTAAAAAGGGATCAAAGTCTTCAGTCTACAAGTTCAGATTCTGTAGCCAGGAAGATACTTGAGGGTAGAGATGAGCAAACCAAGCTCTCTGGATGTTTGCTGAACCCATCAGGAAATCTATGAATGCCAAAAATAGCACTTAAACCCCATTAAGGTCTATGAGAGCCGAATTTTGTACATTTTTTCTGCCCTTTTTCAAGGCCAATTTGCATGCTTGTGTTTGGTAGTGGGTAGTGGGACACTTCCATGGGGAATATGCGCCATTGCAAAAAAATCTCCCTTTGGGGAGCTGATATTTTAAGGGCAATATAAAAAATACACAAATCTTTTAAATAACATGTTTGGGGATGTCTTAAACCTGCATGTTCAGTAGAGCATCTGTACAATATACTCCAGCAAAAGTGACATTAACCACTTTTACTATTGGAGGGTGCACAGATAGCCTGGATCATGTACATATACATCATTATTATTATTATTATACAGGATTTATATGGCGCCAACAGTTTGCGCAATGCTTTACAACATGGGGGCAGACAGTACAGTTACAATACAAGTCAATACAGGAGGAATCAGAGGGCCCTGCTCATTAGAGCTTACAATCTAGAAGGGAGGGTCAAGAGGGACAAAAGGTAATAACTGTGGGGGATGAGCTGATGGAGAAAATGAGAATACAGTTGTTATGTGTGGGTAGAATAGGCTTCTCTGAAGAGAAGGGTTTTCGTGGATCATCTAAAAGCTAATAGAGTAGAAGATAATCGGATAGTTTGGGGTAAGGAGTTCCATAGGATTGGAGAGGCTCTGGGAAAGTTCTGGAGGCAAGCATGGGAGGAGGTGATGAGGGAGCTGGAGAGTAGGAGGTCTTGAGAAGAACAAAGAGAAATATTAGGTTGCTATTTAGAGACTAGGCTGGTGATGTAGCTGGGGGCTAAGTTGTGGATGGCTTTGTAAGTAGTTGTTAGCATTTTGAATTGAATTTGTTGGGTGAGTGGAAGCCAATGGAGGGATTGACAGAGAGGAGTAGCAGGCACAGAACGATTGGTAAGGTGGATAGGTCTGGCAACAGTATTCATGATGGATTGAAGGGGGAGGAGCCTATGTAGAGGTAGGCCAATGAGAAGGGAGTTGCAGTAGTCAAGACGAGAGATGACCAGGGAGTGGATTAAGAGCTTTTCTGTGTCGTTGGTTAGAAAGGGGCGTATTTTAGAGATGTTGCGGAGGTTGAGGTGGCAAGATTTGGACAGTGATTGGATGTGGGCCTTAAAGAAGAATTCAGAGTCCAGGACTACGCCTAGGACCTTGGCATGCCAGTATGGGTTTATAGTTGTGCCATCGATTTTGACAGAGCGATCAGGGGAAGGGGCATATGGGGGAGGAAAGATTATAAGTTCGGTTTTGGATAGATCGGGTTTGAGGAAGTGGTGTGACATCCAGGCTGATAGATCTGTTAGTAAATTAATGATACGTGAGGAGACGGGGGGAGTGATCTGAGGGGTAGAGAAATAGATTTGGGTGTGGTCAGCATAGAGGTGGTATCACATGACCTGGGAGGGGAAGACGCTTCTCAGTTTGTCTATATGTCAGCTGAAGCAATCATCCACCCTTAACTGGACTCTACTTTAATCTCTATGTATCTTTGCTATGGTATGTGGCCTCTTCCATCTGTTGCCCTATGAGCATTATTATAATGTTTTTGTTTCTCTGTAGTGTCTTAGCCAAGTTTTATGTGCTGCTATCTTTATGGCCCATGTCTGGTCTTAAGTGAAAGGTCCACTTGATTGTTATGCATCCTTATAATCACTCATGATTAATTAACAAATTTCCACCCCCACCCTTTTACCAGTATAAATTTGAGCACCCTTATGGGGTCAGCACATTGCAGGGGCTGCTTTCTCGAAGTGATTCTTTCTACAAGTGATGAGCACTTCATGCTCTGCACTTCAGCAATTGCACAAAGCGATTATACATAGCAAACTGCACTGCAAACACCCAACAGCCTTCAGGTGACCCTATCTCTATATTCAGCTCTCCTTCCACTCTATAACATGCAATCTCTACCACTCCTTCTGGCACTTGTGTCCTCTCTCCTCAAACTCTCTTACCTTCACCCCTCTTCTTCACCACCCAGCTTTTATATATCGCCCCACCTTCTGTCCGCTTCCTATTACTGCTCCCACCAACTCTTTCTCATTCTACATCCATATACTGAAAGAGCCACCAGGACTCTGAGACATGCCCCTCCATTTAAATCGCACTCCCACATTACCTCACTCACCCTGCTGCTTCTCCTAACCTCTGGTGATCCCCAAACCCTGGGCCTCCATCATGCATCTTTGCCCGGCGCTCCCATCTTCCAACACCCTCTGCCAGCAGCCGCAACCCACAGAACTTGGTCTCTATTCTTCTTATTCCTAATACCAGCCTCCCCTTCTCCTGTGGCCTCTGGAATGCCCGCTCTGTCTGCAACAAACTCACTGCCCGCCACGACCTCTTTATCTCTAATTCCTTCAACCTCCTTGCCATTACCGAAACCGGGCTTCATGAATCTGACAATACAGCTCATGCTTCCCTCTCCCATGGCGGCCTTCTCTGGACACACTGCCCTAGACCAAGTGGACGGAAGGGAGGTGGAGTGGGAATCCTTCTTCCACCACGCAGCACCTATCAGATACTCCACCCTCCTCCCTCTCTGACACTCTCCTCTTTTGAAGAACATTGCATCCATCTATTTTCTCCTATTCCTCTAAGAGTCACTGTCATTTACCGGCCCCCTGGGCCGGTATCAACTTTCCTAGATGACTTCTCTGCCTGGCTACCCCACTTTCTCTCTTCTGAAATCCCCTCAATCATTCTTGGTGACTTCAACATCCCTGTTAATGCTATCACTGCTCTTACTTCTAAACTTCTCAGTCTAACCTCATCTTTCGACCTGAAGCAATGAATACAGACTCCTACCCACTCCAACGGCAACACCCTAGATCTTGTCTTCTCCTATCTGTGCACTCCGTGCAACCTTTCCAACAATCCTCTCCCACTCTCTGATCACAACCTTATTAGTTTCACTCTTTCACTGTCTTGCACCTCCTCTCCCTCCAACCGCCTAACAGTTACCCGTAGAAACCTTCGCCACCTCAACCCTTCTCTTCTCCACTCTGCTAATGAGCACCTCTATGACAAAATCTCACCCTTGTCCTGCCCCAACCTAGCCACACTTGTCTACAATAACTCACTGTCATCCTCCCTAGACAAGCTTGCCCCCCTTACTACACGCAGACTCAGGCCCCGGCCCCTACAACCCTGGCAAACGGACAACACCAGAAGTCTTAGAAAACATAGCCGTGCTCTTGAGTGTCTGTGGCGTAAGACTAAGCTCCAAGAAGACTTCAAACATTACAAATCTGCCCTCCTAAAATACTATTCCTGCCTCCACACTGCCAAACAGACCTACTTTATCACACTCATTAACACATTATCATCCAATCCCCGTCAACTCTTCTCGACCTTTAACTCTACTCCGTCCTCCACTACCTCCACCCTTTAATTCTCTCACTGCCCAGGAGATTGCCAATCAGTTTAAAACTAAGATTGATAACATTCATGAGGAAATCTCCAATGCACACAAACCACCCTCACTCAACACCCCATGTCCACAGATACAATCACTACTTTCCACATTCAACCCTGCCAGTATTAGCGAGGTTGCTAAACTTTTATTGAACACCCATCTAACCACCTGCCCCTTGGATCCTGCTCCCTCGCAAATGCTACGCTTACTCCTCCGACTCAATTCTACATTCTCTAACCGACATTTTCAACCTTTCCCTCTCCTCTGGCATTTTCCCAAACTCTCTAAAACATGCCCTAGTCACACCTATCCTTAAAAAGCCCTCACTGGACCCCACCAATATTAACAACCTACGCCCCATCTCCTTACTCCCCTTCGCCTCCAAACTCCTCGAAATACTGGTCTACAACCGACTGAGTGACCATCTGACCATCAACAAACTTCTTGATCCCCTTCAGTCTGGATTTCGCCCTCAGCACTCTACAGAAACTGCTCTCCTTAAACTCACTAATGACCTAATAACTTCTAAAACCAACGGACACTATTCTGTACTACTACTCCTGGACCTTTCTGCTGCCTTTGACACAGTGGACCACCCCCTCCTCAAAAAAAACTCCATGCCTTTGGTCTCCGTGACTGTACTCTTCGCTGGTTCTCATCCTACCTATCCCACCGCTCCTTAAGTGTCCCCTACAACTCTACTTCCTCCTCTCCTCTCCCTTTCTCTCTCGGTGTCCCCCAAGGTTCTGTTCTTGGACCTCTCCTTTTCTCAATCTACACCTCCTCCCTGGGTCAGTTGATTGCCTCCCATGGCTTTCAGTATCATCTCTATGCTGATGACACACAAATCTATCTCTCAACCCCACAGATCTCTCCATCTGTCTCCTCACGCATCACAAACTTACTGATAGACATATCAGCCTGGATGTCACATCACTTCCTCAAACTCAACCTATCCAAAACCGAGCTCCTGGTATTTCCTCCCCCACGTGCCTCTTCCCCAGATTTCTCTGTCAAAATCAATGGCTCAACTATCAACCCGTCCCCCCATGCCAAGGTCCTAGGTGTAATCCTAGACTCCCAATTAACCTTTCAGCCCCACATCCAATCGCTATCCAAAATTTGCCGCCTCAACCTCCGCAACATCTCCAAGATGCGCCCCTTCCTAACCAATGACGCCACAAAGCCACTAATCCACTCCCTGGTCATTTCTTGCCTTGACTACTGCAACTCCCTCCTCATTGGCTGACCTCTAAATAGTCTCTCCCCACTTCAGTCCATTATGAACGCTGCCGCCAGGCTCATCCACCTTATAAACCGCTCGGCATCTGCTACACCCCTATGTCAATTTCTACATTGGCTGCCACTCAACCAACGTATTAAATTCAAGATCCTAACATTAACTTATAAATCAATTCACAACCTGGCCCCAAGCTATATCACTAACCTGGTCTCAAAATACCAACCAAATCGATCTCTTCGCTCCTCTCAAGACCTCCTGCTCTCTAGCTCCCTTATCACCTCATCCCATGCTTGCTTCCAGGACTTCTCCAGAGCCTCTCCCATCCTCTGGAATGCTCTACCCAAATCTGTCCGACTTTCTCCTAGTTTGTCCACCTTCAGATGATCCCTGAAAACCTATCTCTTCAGAGAAGCCTATCTGGCTCCCACCTAACAACTGTACATTTATCTTCTCTATTAGCACATCCCCCACAGTTATTACCTCTTGTATCTCTTGACCTTCCCTTTTACATTGTAAGCTCTAACGAGCAGGGCCCTCTGATTCCTACTGTATTTAAGTGTATTGTATTTGTACTGTCTACACTGTCAAGTTGTAAAGCGCTGCGTAAATTGTTGGCGATATATAAATCCTGTATAATAATAATAATAATAATATCCAGCCTGGGGTGCAGAGCACGCTGCTCCTGTGGCCACAGTGTAATGCGGGTCCTGGTACCCGGCCCCCTTGTGGCTAAATATTAAGCCACTGGTTTTCTGGAGGCATCAACAGGCATTTTTTGCACTTATAGAACCAATAAAACAAAACACCTTCAATAGGATATTCAACACAGCAAAAAGGGAGCAAATAAGAGAAGTTCATGGAGTTCACATTCATAGATATATGATTTCAAGAGTTTAGAGATTACAGAGGATTTCTACCATTCCCATAGACATTTTCTCAAGTGTTAAGAACATCCAAACCTTTATATTAAACCTGAGAAAAGAGAAAACATCAACCAAAACAAAATAGCAGACTTTTATAAGAAATGGCCCTGGCTTGAGCAATACTTGGATAAGGAATGAGGAGTGCCCAGAGTCCGAAATAATGGGATGGGAGAATACAATTGTAATTGAAAGTCTATAGATGTACAGATCGAACCAACCCATTTCTGGGGTCCTCATCTCCCCTTCTTTAGGGCTATTAGTACGTGTTTATGGATCAATGTGGGCTCCAAAGCGGGTCTTAAATTTCAGATTGTGGTACAGCAGAGTTCTGAACTGATACAAAGGCAGCAATCCTAGCTTGAGCAAAGAAACTCTCCTGAACCCACAGAGTATTTCCAATGAAATTATTTGTATTGTATTATAACAGATCTGGATTGTACGATAGAAATGTCATTCCAAGTTCTGAACCCACAAGGTTATTCTACCAACATTTCTAACTCAATTCTTGTTTTTTTTCTCCACTGACTGGAACCATGGCATTGCCTATCAATCTGCCAACCTAAAAAGCTTTTTTTTTGTACACATCGTGTGCTTTAGCTGAGATTTATATCTATAACTACTTAAGGACTGAGCCTCTTTTGGAGATTCGGTGTTTACAAGTTAAAATCTGTTTTTTTTTGCTAGAAAATTACTTAGAACCCCAAACATTGTATATTTTTTAGCAGAGACCCTAGGGATTAAAATTGGGATCATGAAATATTTTATGTCACACTGTATTTGAGCAGCGGTCTTACAAGCACACTTTTTTTTTTTTAAAAATCCACAGAAGTTAGCCCAATTTTTTTCTATATTGTGAAAGATAATGTTACACCGAGTAAATTGATACCCAACATGTCACGCTTCAAAATTGCGCCTGCTCGTGGAATGGCGACAAACTTTGGCACTTAAAAATCTCCATTGGCGACATTGAAAAATGTTTACAGGTTAGCAGTTTAAAGTTACAGAGGAGGTCTAGTGCTAGAATTATTGCTCTCGCTCTAATGATCGCAGCAATACCTCACATATGTGGTTTGAACACCGTTTTCATATGGGGGCGTGACTTAAGTATGCGTTCACTTTTTTTGTCAGATTTATTTTACTTTGTATTCCTATTACAAGAAATGTAAACATCCCTTGTAATAGAAAAAAAGCATGACAGGGCCTCTTAAATATGAGATCCGTGGGTCAAAAAGACCTCCCATCTCATATTTACACTAAAATGCAATAATAAATAAATAAATGTCATTAAAAAAAAATCCCCTTTAAGAGCATTGGGCGGAAGTGATGTTTGACGTGGCTTCCGCCATCCAATGTTATGGAGCCAAGTGGGGGCCATCTTCCCCTCAGTCAGCTCCATACCTTAGAGGGGATAGGATCAGATCATCTCCACTTATTGGGGGTGGGGAAGGATCCCTCCCGCCACGCTCTGGTCATCTCCGCCGCTTATCGAAGCCATCAGTAGAGATCGGGAGACCTTGGGGGCCATTCAACTGGATATGCGAAATTGCTACATGATGATGTGTTTTCCTCTTTATGCACTGAAGCTGGCATGTTCCCTGAGTTTTTCCAGCAAGATGGTGCACCACCACATTATGGGTGTCAGGTCCGAGCATTCCTAGATAAACAGTTTCCTGGAAAGTGGATTGGTCGTCGTGGGCCAGTTGAATGGCCCCCAAGGTCTCCCGATCTGACCCCCTTAGACTTTTATCTTTGGGATCATCTGAAGGCAATTGTCTATGCTGTGAAGATACAAGATGTGCAGCACCTGAAACTACGGATACTGGAAGCCTGTGCTAGCATTTCTCCTGCGGTGTTGCTATCAGTGTGTGAAGAGTGGGAGAAGAGGGTTGCATTGACAATCCAACACAATGGGCAGCACATTGAACACATTTTATAAGTGGTCAGAAACTTGTAAATAACTCATGAAAGAATAAAGTTACGTTAAAACCAAGCACACCATTGTTTTTCTTGTGAAATTCCCAATAAGCTTGATGTGTCACATGACCCT
>BLSH010421677.1:41168-52766 GCA_018402905.1 Glandirana rugosa
TAACATTAAACCTTATCTGCCATATAAACCCCCCACCCTTATTTTATTGAGGTCTTCTTGTAAAGTTTCTATATCCTGTTGTTAAGTTATTGCCCTGCTTAGCTTTCTAACCGAGACTGCACTATTTATTCCAACCTCTGTATCATTTATGAGCAATTTAAACAGAATTGGTCCCAGAACAGAGCCCTGGACACACTGCTCATAATTGCAGACCATTCATAAAATATGTTGTTAATCACCACTCTCTGGACACTCTCCTGCAACCAGTTTCCTATCCAGGTACATATGATCTCATCAATGCCAAATGCCTTAATTGAAAAAAAAACATCTATTGGTTACTGCATCAAAGGCCTTAGTGAAATTTAGATACACCACAGCCACTGGCCTTCCTCTCTCCAAATGACATCTTCCCTCCTCATAGAATGTTAAGTGTATGGAGTACCATGTACTTGTACTAAGAGCCGCAGGTCTTCTACTAAGTGGCCTGGGTCATGTACTGAGTACAGTTCTTATACTGAGTGCCTCCAGTCTTGTACTGAGAGACATAGGTCATCAAGGTACATCAGGTCTTGTTCTGAGTACCCCACATCTTGTACTGAGTGCCCTGGGTCTTGTATTGGGTACCCCAGGTCTTGTACTGGGTAGCTCAGGTCTTCTAAGTGCCTCAGATCTTGTACTGAGTACCCCACGGCTTGTAATGACTGTCCCGGGCCTTGTGCTCAGTGCCTCAAGTCTTCTACTAAGTGGCCTAATTCTTGTACTGAGTGCCTGGGTCTTGTATTGAGTACCCTGGTTCTTGACTTCTACTTCTTCTTCTACTAAGTGAGTCTAGTGAGTCATATATGTAATTGTAGGCTGCTAGGTCAGTCAGGAGAGCTGTGTGTTGGTTGGCCGTGGTCCCAGGGAGGAGACCCAGCACTGGATCCCGGGAGGGGTGAGAGCTTCAGGAAAGCTGTTACTGTTTATACAGGAGTGCATCCTAGTAGTAGAGTTCCATATATAGATGACTCAATTTGTAATTTGTAGTAATTTCTTGTATCTTTATAGTCCTATAAAGATATAAGAAAGTATTGGGTGAGTCTGCCTACTGAAATATCAGTTCTGATTGGACTAATCCTTTAAATCTTGTAAATGTCTTATATTTTGGTTGCTGCTTGATGTAAAGCCAAAAACGAAGTTGTTCACTTCCAACTCCCTCCCCACATACCTACACACACTAATGTCTTTATTTGTTAAATACATTTTGCCCTCATACGTTTTTCATGAATCTTTGGTCCAGTCACATGACATCACAGGTTCTCTTTGTCCCCTTCTTTCTCCAGTGATGGGTGGGTCCTGAATACTGCATAGAACAGCTCAACATTCATACATGGGGCAATCCTCTGCACAGTTCTCCTGTGAGCCCAGGGTGGCTCTATGATGTACCCCCAGGGTCAATGATGCTCTGGGGTTACAGGAAGTGCTGGGCATCTTTCAACCAGGAAGGACACCAGCACTGGATCTTGGAACAGTGTGGGGGACATTGCCGGAAAGGAGGTGAGTTTTACAGCAAAAGCTGCTTTTTGTTTTAATCACTGCTTGCCAATTCATTTCCCTTTTTCATTTTTATTATAAACTGGGTTTGGCCTTAAGGGCATTAATAATGGATGGCTTTGTGGCCATTGCAATGTATTTGTTTAATCCCAAGTTAAACTTCTTCTCAAAGAAGATAGCGGTAAGGTCAGAAATGTCCTATCATGTGCCTCATGTGTTCCACTGCTGTTACAGGACAAGATGCAGCTTTGGTGAACATCTACAAGACATGGAGGAGACCAACCACACGGCATGCAGCAATATCAATGAATTCACCCTCAGCGGTTTACCGGACTTGGATAACTATAATTACTGGCTTGGTTTTCTCATTGCAGTAATGTATGTCATGGCTGTCCTGGGGAATTCTACTATTCTCTATATCATTAGAGTGGACCAAGAGCTTCATGGGCCCATGTACATCTTCCTCTTCCTGCTAGCCATTGTTGATATCTTAATAGCCACCACAGTCATGCCTCAGATGTTGGAGATCTTCTGGTTTAACCGGCGGCAGATCACCTTTAACATGTGTCTGACTCAAATGTTCTTCATCCCTTTCCTATCCACCCTGGATTCTGGGATACTGATGGCCATGACTGTAGACCGATATGTGGCCATTTGCCACCCACTTCAATATTCTTCCATTTTAACTAACCAAAACATCACAAAGTTCTCCTTGGTCATATTAGTAAGAGGGGCAGCTGGGCTAACCCCTTTTCCATTGCTTATCAAGAGGCTCCCCTTGTTTCAAAGAAATTTGCTGACACATTCTTACTGCCTCCACCAAGAAGCCATGAAGTTGTCCTGCGTTGACATAAAGGTCAACGTCATCTATGGCCTCTTTATCATCCTCTATACCATGGGCATGGACTCCCTGTTTATCTCCATTTCTTACCTGCTGATCATAAAGACAGTGGTGTGCCTGCTGGCCAAGGCCAGTCTGAAGGCCATCAGTACCTGTGCCGCCCATATATGTGTCGTCCTTATCTACTACATCCCCCTCATTGGCCTTTCTGTGGTGCACCGGTATCCAAGTAACTCAGCCCCGAACATTCATATCATTTTTGGAAATGTTTACCTCCTACTGCCTCCCGTGATTAACCCCTTAATTTATGGCATTAGAACCAAGCAGATTCGAAACAGGCTTAGTAAATTGCTCAGTACAATAATAAGTCAAAGTAAAATGGGCAAAAATGTAAAATGTTCAAAACCTTAATAGGTTTAAGACTCATGACATGGAAATACTGGGGATATTTTATAACAACTTTCATGAAATTAACAAGACAGGTGTCTAATTCTAGTGATTCCAACCTTCATTTTATCAGCACCATGGGGGAGTGTTAAACCCTCTGCTATGGATTAATTTTTTGTACAATTCTCAGCTGTACCCAACTAGGCCAGCAATCTGAGGTCTGAGGAGAGGGGAGCCTTATAACCCTTGAATATGCTTGTCAATTTGTAATTTATGAAATTCCATGATAAAAATAAAAAGATACTTGGACCTTTGGTGTGACTCTCCTATTTTCTTTGCATCTTTCATTCTTCCCTTAAGGACCCTTTGTGTTACAGAGCTGCCTAACCAGAGTCATTGCTCTCCACTAGAGTTGAGCGAACTTCTAGAAGTCCTGGTTCTGCTGGTTCGGCCGAACTTCGGGACAAAGTCCGGGTTCGGGTCCGGACAGAACCCGAACTTTGATTGACGTTTTCATTTAAAGTGATACACACATTTTAAAAAGAAGTGTGAATAAAAGATGTGGAATGATTGACGGTTTGATTTAAAGTGACACACACACTTGAAATAATTGTGCAGAAGAGATGTGCAATGATTGACGTTTTCATTTAAAGTGACACACACATTTTGCAGAACAGTGATATGGGTACTCCGGGCTTATTTATACTTTTTGGACACAGTTTGAAGATGATTTTAGAACAGTTCTATGGCCTCTAATGTTAATTAATAATTTTCAGACCCATTTTGAAGATGATCTCCATTTTTGCATTTTTTATGTTTTTATTTTTAAAAAAATATTTAAAGTTATTTCCCTGTCCCCATTTCTTTGTAGGGCACTTGTCCCACCCTTACCCACATTTTCCTTCGTTTTGCAGACCTCTAGGACCTTCCTGGGCTTTTTTACAGCATTTTTAAGATTTTTCATTAAAATTACCAGAACCCCGGACCCGAACCCGGACTTTTTTTGAAAAGTCCGGGTCCGGGTCCCGGACACCCCAAAGTTCGGTACGGACCCGAACTATACAGTCCGGGTTTGCTCAACTCTACTCTCCACAGAATGAATGTATTTTCACCTTGAGGAACCAAATCCATTTCAGATCAACTGACACCAGAGCAAGGGGTAGAGGGAAAACTCCCATTGGGGACAAATGGTTTGGTAACATCTGTCCAGGGGAGGATTTCCCTCACTTCCTGTTCTCTCTCTGGATCAGGAAGTGAAATCTCCCCAATGGAAAATGGGAAAAAGAATTACCCATTTAATGTTTTTTTTTTAAACCCCTCACCTGCACTGACTATACTACAAAAACTTTATTATGCATTACATACAATTAATAAGAACGCAGTTGCAACTTTATTCTCTTGGTGCGCAGAGTGGGGTTTTCAGTGGAGGATCCAATAATGGACGGGTCACTGATATCAGTTTTACTTTTATCATTTTTTGGCACCCCCAGTTAAATAGAAAAAAAAATTGTCAGAGAATCATTTTATTGGCTTAGTGAATCACGCTTTTGCTTTTATGTCATTTAGGGGGCTTCATTTTCCCCTGAAAGCGTTGCCCCTTTATTGGCCTCCCCAATCAACTGGCTAAGTGCTCCCATGTCTCCCAGCACCATGGGGTCAGAGACTGCAGCTCACCAGACCCAGCAGCCACCTTCCAACACTGAGAGCCTCAGCCCTCCAAGGCTGACCATGGCTGCTCCCTCAGCAGAGGTCCAATCAAACCTCTCACTTGACCAGAAGAGGTAAAGAACATTCAACCAATATAGAAAAGACCATAACACTATAGGCTGGGGACATTCGACCAGAAGAGGAAATATGATGAAGACCTCTGATAAGTGAATGGAGATTCCTCTGCTCCCCACTGGCAGTGGAATGCAGACTTTTCAACACAGAGGAACCAATGAAAAAATGTTCTGGTCTAAGGGAACCCTCTGCTAAAAGTTACCGAATCTACAACTCCGGATACATCGGTGTGATGGGCGGAGAATAAAAGAATGAAAAGTATCAAAAGAAATTGCATCAAAATAAACACTTGAGATTCTTCCCTTATTACAAATGGTGATTGTGATAGAAACTCTTTTGTTGTTTGATATCTATAATTTGTTGTGTGTATAATATAAGCAATGGTAATAGATGTGATATCTACCTACGTTTATTAATTATTATATAACTTTATAAATATATTTACTTTATACTGATTTATTATTATTACTTCTGGAAAAGGAATGGCATTGAATAATCTGCAACTTCTTTCCCCTCCTTTTCAGATATGTAAAAAAAAAAATGTTGTTTTGTTTTACAGTTTGATGTTTATTTGTGACTATTACTCTATGATTGCTTTGCTATTTCTTCATTATGTTTATTTTTTACATGTTTGAAATAAACTACTACTACTGCAACTATTATTACTACTACTACCACCACTATTACTACTACTACCACCACTATTATTGCTACTACCACTACTATTACTGCTACTACTACTACCACCACTATTACTACTACTATCACTATTACTACTACTACTACTACTACCACCACCACTATTACTACTACTACCACTATTACTACTACTACTACCACCACTATTACTACTACTACTACCACTATTACTGCTAACTCTATTACTACTTTCTTTTTTGTAATCCCCTTTGTAGATAAGGAATCACCTTTGTGTGAAGGCATCAAAGGCCTGGATGCTGAAGAAGTGAGTTTCTTGCAAATCGTGTTGATTACCAACGCCAACATAAATCTCAGATAGATGCTTCATGTTATACACTGGATGTGATTGCATTTCCATGTTCTTGTTATTTGTACAAATACAGTCTGTGGATGTGTTACTTATATACATGGATGACTTATTTGAGGCACATTGAAAGTCCAATTTTTTTTCCTCTTCAAATGCCCATTAGTGGGCTGTTGGGGGGGGGGATTTTCAGATTCTCCACCCAGCTCATTTATGTGAATGGAGGAATCTGGCTGCACAGTGAATGGAGGGATCTGGCTGCACAGTGAATGGAGGAATCTGGCTGTACAGTGAATGGAGGAATCTGGCTGCACAGTGAATGGAGGAATCTGGCTGTACAGTGAATGGAGGAATCTGGTTGCACAGTGAATGGAGGGATCTGGCTGCACAGTGAATGGAGGGATCTGGCTGTACAGTGAATGGAGGAATCTGGCTGCACAGTGAATGGAGGAATCTGGCTGTACAGTGAATGGAGGAATCTGGTTGCACAGTGAATGGAGGGATCTGGCTGCACAGTGAATGGAGGGATCTGGCTGTACAGTGAATGGAGGAATCTGGCTGCACAATGAATGGAGGAATCTGGCTGCACAGTGAATGTAGGGATCTGGCTGCACAGTGAATGGTCGGATTTACTTCTTTACTTTTCTGTAGCTCATCATTAAAGTCATTTCCCTGAAGTAGATATGAAGCTGTCAATCATTCTATAAGCTCTACCACATGGAGACCAATATTTAGGAACTTCTCCCAAACTTGGCTCTCTGAATCATGGGAAGTCCATGGACAGGACTGCCCCCATGGAGAGCTCTTCTCAATGTGCTGAGGAGCCGACCCAGAAGTTTGGTTGACTTTTCTGTGGACCTCTCTGTGAATGGAGTCCCCCATGGAGTAGAATTGAGTCATGAGGATAGAATCTCATTGCCAGTGACCATCAGGGTGGTGATGCCCAGCAGGTGGGTGCTGATCACCCCCATAATTTGTGGTTCTCCTCTTCCATAGGGTCCTTCTTTTGTACCCACAGACAGTTTTGCCCCGGGCTCTTTAAGGCTGAACTCCGGGAACAAATCACTTTCATAGAAATTCCTCAAAAGCCATAAAGGATGTAAATCTACTTTTGTGTGCATCAAATGTCTCTGCAAACTCAAATATCACCTTGTAAAAATAGCCATGTCCTCATCACTGTGCTGTGCATTGTCTGTGCAAAAAAACAGATCTGTGACAGGGTCCCAGCAGGCTCCACCCACTACTGAAAACTACAGGAGGGGCGGAGACAAGACCCATCACCCTGCACAAAGTGAGAGAGCTGAGCTATGGGAGGGGCCCAGCAGGCTCCACCCACTGCACTACAGGAGGGGGTGGAGACAAGACCCATCACCCTGCACAAGGAGAGAGGGCAGCAGTGGGCGGTCTTTATTACAGGAAGTCTCACACTGGATGACTGCACAGATCTGGGAGAAATCCACAGAGATCACCGAGATTCCAGAAGAAGACGACCGATGGATTTACAGAATATTTGCTTTTCCCGGAGTTCAGCTTTACTTCCTCACAACTCTTCCTGACATCATTTATTTATGTTACTAAAAACTAAAAGAGTCTTTTTATGATACAAGAAAAGTATAAATGCATTCATTTATAAATCCTGATATGTGAAGCCATATTAGTTTTTTCCCCACAAGCAGAGATGTCTTTTGTTGGTATTTCATCACCTCTGCGGTTTCTATTTTTTGCACTACAAATAAAAAAAGATAGAAAATTTGGGAAAAAAAAAATCTCTGTTTCTGTCACAAAACTTTGTAAATAAGTGCATTTTCACCATCACTGATGGGCACTGATGAGGCAGTACTGATTGGCACTGATTAAGCGGCACTGATGAGGTGGCACTGACCAGGGCACTGATGATGAGGCACATATATGCAGCAATGATGGGCACTGATAGGCAGCACTGATAAGCAGCACTGACGGGCGCTGATATGCAGAACTGGCGGACACTGATAAGTAGCACTGATGGGCGCTGATATGCAGAACTGGCGGACACTGATAAGTAGCACTGATGGGCGCTGATATGCAGAACTGGCGGACACTGATAAGCAGCACTGATGGGCGCTGATATGCAGAACTGGCGGACACTGATATGCAGCACTGGTGGGCACTGATAAGCGGCACTGATGGGCACTCATAGGCGGCAATGATTAGCACTCATAGGCGGCACTGGGCACTGATATGTGGCACTGATGGGCACTGATAGGTGGCAGTGGTAGGTGTCACTAGTGGGCACTGATAGGTGACACTGGTAGGTGGCACTGGTGGGCACTGATAGATGGCACTGGTATGCACTGATAAGGACACTGGTGGGCAGATGCACTGATAGGGGCCATTTCCCTGGTCTAGGGTGGCATCTGAAGGTGGCACTGAGTGCCATCCATATTGGGCACTGTGCCCCTTACCTGGTGGTCTAGGGTGGTCTCCCTGGTGGTCCTGATCGGCTCCCTAGTGGTCCTGGGTGGGCACATCCCTGGCGGTCCCTGGTCAGCTCCCTGGTGGTCCTGGGTGGGCACATCCCTGGTGGTCCCTGGGCAGGCTCCCTGGTGGTCTAAGGGGGCGATCTGAGGGGGGGCTGCACTGATAAACCATCAGCACAAACCCCCCCTGTCAGGAGAGCAGCCGGTCAGCTCTCCTCTACTCAGGTCTGCAGACCCGAGTACAGGAAAAGCCGATAAACAGCTTTCCTGTGTTACACTGTGACCAGCCGTGATTGGATGGAAGTGCTTTACAGAGATTGGTAATGCGGGGGAGTCAGACTGACCCCCCACACCACCGATCGTCACGATGCCACCCAGTCAGGATAACTCAACCACTTCCCAGCTGTAATTCTGAATATGGTGGTAGGGAAGTGGTTAACCACTTGCCCTCCAGAAGAATTACCCCCCTTCCTGACCAGGCCATTTTTTGCGATACAGCGCTGCATTATTTAACTGACAATTGCGGCGTCGTGCGGCGTTCTACCCAAATAAAATTGATGTCATTGTTTCCCCACAAACAGAGCTTTCTTTTGGTGGCATTTGATCACCTCTGCGGTTTTTATTTTGTGCGCTATAAACAAAAAAAAAGACAGACAAAAAAAAAAAACGATATTTTTTACTTTCTGCTATAAAACATCCAATAAAAAAATGTAAAAAATCGAATTTCTTCATAAATTTAGGCCAATTTGTATTCTGCTACAGATTTTTGTTTAAAAAAATCCCAATAAACGTACATTGATTGGTTTGTGTAAAATTAACAGCATTTACAATCTATGCAATATTTTTACAATTTTTTTGAAAATGTTTTTATATTAGTAGTGGTGGTGATCAGCGACTTATAGCAGGACTGTGATATTGTGGCGGACATTCTGACACTAACTGACATTTTTTGGGGACCAGTGATACCAATACAGTGATCGGTGCAAAAAAGAAAAAAAAATCGCTGTTGTTGTACTAATGACACTGGCAAGGAAGGGGTTAACATTAGGAGCGATGAAAGGGTTAAATGTGTGCCTAGGTTGTACTTACTCACTGTGGGGGAGCTGCTTTGACTAGGGGAAGGCATGGATCCTTGTTCCTGATTAGCAGAAACACAGGATCAACACCTCCTCATCTGACAGATCACTGTTCTGCCTGTGTCCTGTGTAATCAGCGGGCACCGGTGGGCATCGAGTCTGCAGTACCCTCCGCTGGGCTCCTGATGTGTATAATCACAGTGGAGCGGGTGGCCGGTGGCACGTGTGAGCGCCTCAGAAGTGTCAGCTTATGTACTAGGCATGTGATCTGGCAATGAGCAGCCGCCCTGCCATAGTAAATGTACGGTGGGTGGTTCGCAAACGGTTAATAAGGGGCAAAATAAAGAACAACAACTAGCTAAGGAGGGGGGAGGGGTGGCCATACTCCCCCTCCCTCTATATACCAGGCCACATGAATGATCACAGTGGCTACCTGCAGGTATTTCACATTACACACTTCATGTGGTACTAAACCCACAATTAAATATATAAAATATTGCAGCTTAACAATTCTTAGATGTGGTGGCTGCATTCATTTTATTTTATTTTAGTCTTTTATTATCAGTCTGCCAGTGGGTCTGCTGTTTTTCAACTTCCTAACAAAACAAGCTGTCCTGAAAATGTAGCAGTTAGAGGGATGAGACAAACCATTTACCACTGACAGGGGTGCTTACAATGATCAGCTTGTAGGCAGGTTGCCTATTGTGTTTATTTTAGCCAGACTGGTGTAGCTGCCCAGGATAAGGGTGGGGGGAGTGGGTAATTCTGTTTTGCATCCCCTGGTTACATTTGCAGGCTTTTTGATGTCCTGCCTTCTGTCCTGTGATGTATAAAAAGCAGAAGTTTGGATCTCGAGTTCGGGGTAAGAGAATGCCGGACATGCTGTGACTTGTAGTTCGTCTATGGAGCACCAACCTTTCAGAATACACCCAAGCTATGAACTTCTCCAGTTAAGTGGACTTTACCCATAAGGACTTTACCAGGGCAGGTATGCTGGGGCGGCCACTGTTAGAGTTAGAGGGAAGGGGCATTTTGCCTTGTTATGCTTAGCATGCCAAACTTTCAGTAAAACTTGTTTAATCGCACAAAGCACGGTCTGAAGTTACTCAAGGGGTGCATGTGGGGTCCTGGCCCACATACAAGGTTCTGAGTTTGCAACAGCACACAAAAAAGTTCTAATAACATCAAGACAATAAGAGGTTCAACTGAAACCAGTCCTTGGCGTGGTACCTGGCAAGGTGACAGGTTCTCCGGTAGAGAGGGGGTCCGGCATTGCAGCTCCCTCCCTAGCGGCCCGTCTCCATCAGTCCCCACCAGGAGTGGATTAGCATTACAGAGATCCCTGGCCTGGTCACCAGGTACGGGGGAAGAAGTGTTCAGCTGAGTATGAATGGGGTCTGTGCTATGTGTTCCATGGGACCCCATTCTGTTACCAGAAATGAGGTGGCAGAGGTGTCTATCCACACCCCGGACTCCCCTTCCAGTGTTGAGGTTTCGCATATTAAAGAAGAATTTGGGTGAACAGTATGGATTTCAGAGAAGGACAATTTTATGTTTAATAAATGTGTATTGTCTGATGACAACGATGATGGACATGGATTTAGAAGGATAAACCTTAAAATAAATCATTTTAGGTTTTTCACACATAAAATTGCAGTGGGAAGATCTGAGATGACCCTGAACAATGTCTGGTAATCGGTTCCTAATACAATTGTTTGCATACAGAGAGTCTCATCTTTTGTACAGCACAGAAGGACTATTGTGTGGGATCTGCTGATTCTGGTTCCATTTCTCCAGTTGCGTACTTTTATTTGTATTTTTTTCAGCATGGACTTTTATAAAACACATAAAATCCACCTTAATGAGAGATCTAATTCTGTTCCGAATTTGTTTGGTCCTCACACCGTACACAATAGGATTAACCAGAGGTGGCAGCATCAGGTAGACATTGGCCAACAAGATGTGAATGTGGATTGGGACATCTTTCCCAAAGCGGTGGACCACCGAGGAGAGGACAACAGGGATGTAGAATGAAAGGATGGAACACATATGAGATGCGCATGTACCGAGGGCCTTATACCGGGCTTCTGTTGAGGTCAGCCGGAACACAGCCTGAAGAATCAGGACATAGGACCAGATGATGAAGATCAAATCTAGCCCCACAATAACAAGGGCCACCACAAGGCCATAGATGTTGTTGAAGGTGGTATCAGTGCAGGCCAACTTCACAACAGCCATGTGCTCACAGTAGGAATGGTGGATGACATTGGTGGAGCAGAAGGGTAGTCTTTTTATAAGGAACGGTAATGGAGTCATCAGTGCTACAGCTCTACCGATGGCCAAAAGCCCGATGTTGGTAATGAGCAATTTTGTTAATATAGAATTATATCTTAAGGGCTGACAAATGGCAATATATCGATCAAATGACATGGCTAGGAGGAGTGCAGACTCCATTATAGCAAAGGAATGGAGGAAGAACATTTGTGTCAGACAGGCCTCAAAGTAAATCTCATGGTTATT
>BLSH010421677.1:64649-89905 GCA_018402905.1 Glandirana rugosa
GTCAAATCGTGTTCATTTCTTAATCACGCCCTCAACTTCCTTGTTGAGGCCGTGATTTATCTTTTGTCAAAGGGTGTGTCAGGAGGCGGTGGGACGAATATACTTTTTTCGGTGTCGTAACCTAAGAATATATATTTTTGTATACACACTATGGTCATTCTTTTTGGTTACCCCCTTTGCCTACCCCTCCTTTTTGGTTTCACTTTCACGCCCTTGTACTTATGTTTTCATTCAGGGTGTGAGTGGTAAGTGGAGTTAGGTGTAAGGGTCGACGTATGACTAGGTGTTACCCTTAACTTACCTTCTGACCTCCCTTACCATCTTCTTTTTTCTTCTTTTTTCACGAAATCGTCACCCCTCTTTCACGCCCTCTTGTAGTTATGTCTGACTATTTACGTGTTTTTTACATACGTTAATTGACCTCGCAGGCATAATTCTCGGTATTATACATTTTTTGTGCATTTATCAGTCTGTATTGATGTTCTCCCGCACTTTCTCCCCACTGCTAAAGCACTTTTTTCTTCTTTTTTCTTCTACCATTCCCTCCAGTCTTCCATTCAATTCCCATTGTGGATCAGTATGCAGCTGGGAATGTGGATTGAGGTGAATGGTGAGTGTGGGACTTACTTTTGTATTCATGTTCCCGCACTTTCACTTTGGTTTTTCCTCCCCATCCGTTTCCCCCATTGGTTTTTCTTACTGGTATCACACATATGTTTTTATATATAAGAATCCAATGCTGTGGCTTTTTTCATATAAGCAGGGTGGCGGAGGACTGTGTGGGAAACTGTTTTCTATTTAGTGCCGGAGTTGTTCCTTCAACTCCCGCACTAATTCTTTACTTGTGCTAAACTGTACCATGTGTTTGCCTATAAATGATTTTACTTTGCATGTCCCACAGGGTATGGCAGAGGGTTTTTGTCTTCATAGTGATTACACATTTTAATAGGTTTCTTGTGAAACTTTGTTTTTATTTGATTGTTCTCTTTGGGGATATTCATGTATGTTTGTCCACTCTTAGCACCTGATACGTCCATGGGGTAAAGGTGCAATTAGTGCCAGCAGCAGATTAACACCTATGATTGTTTTATATTAAGGTATCTCTATCTGCTAGTCAGTAGATTATGATTAACCACTTCCCGACCACCGTATGCAGAATGACGGCCGGGAAGTGGTTGAGTTATCCTGACTGGACGTCATATGATGTCCTCATAATATGCCCAGGGGGGCGCACATCGTGGCGATTGGTGGTGTGGGGGGTCAGTGTGACCCCCCGCATTACC
Source organism: Glandirana rugosa (assembly GCA_018402905.1). NCBI lineage: Eukaryota > Metazoa > Chordata > Amphibia > Anura > Ranidae > Glandirana > Glandirana rugosa. The sequence continues at coordinate 65,933 of BLSH010421677.1, forward strand.
AATCTCGGTAAAACGCTTCCATCGGAAGCACTTTACCGTGTGATCAGCCGTGACTAGAGTTGAACGAACCCGAACTGTAAAGTTCGGGTCCGTACCAAACTTTTGGGTGTCCGGGACCCGGACCCGAACCAGGACTTTTCAAAAAAAATTCCGGGTTCGGGTCCGGGGTTCTGGTATTTTATTCCACGTGTTGAAAAGCTGCCAAGGGCAGCCAATCAACAAGCGTTTCACTGGTTTTCCCTAGAAGCCATCACAGCCATGCCTACTAATGGCATGGCTGTGATTGGCCAGTGCACCATGTGACCCAGCCTCTAATTCTATATGGGGCTGGAGTCACCGTGCTGCATGTCATATGCTCTCAGGATAGTTTAGGGAGAGGATGCTGCTGGCTCTGTGAGGGACAGATTGCAGAACATCTCATCCTGCATTACTGAACGATCTGACTGTGGACTAGGGAGAGATACTAGTACTGCTGCTTTGAGGGACAGATTGCAGACCTCATCCTGCTGCACAGAACCATCTGACTGGACTAGGTAGAGTCTGTTTCTTTAAGGGAAAGATTATTCTTCTAAAATCAACATCAAGTTGTACAGGGAAAGGTTCCAGCTGTTGCTTTAAGGGAAAGATTACTGTTCTAAAATCATCATCAAAGTGTGTGGGAAAATCCTATTTCAGCCGCGGGGAGCCATATTAGTGTTCTAAAATCATCTTCAAATTGTGTGGGAAAAGCCTATATCAGCTGCAGGGAGCCATATTAGTGTTCTAAAATCATCTTCAAATTGTGTGGGAAAAGCCTATTGCAGCCACATAAAGCCATATTAGTGTTCTAAATTCATCTTCAAAATGTGTGGGAAAAGCCTATTTCAGCCGCATAGAGCCATATTAGTGTTCTAAATTCATCTTCAAAGTGTGTGGGAAAAGCCTATTTCAGCCGCATAGAGCCATATTAGTGTTCTAAATTCATCTTCAAAGTGTGTGGGAAAAGCCTGTTTTAGCCGCATAGAGCCATATTACTGTTCTAAAATCATCTTCAAAGTGTGTGGGAAAAGCCTATTTCAGCCGCATAGAGCCATATTAGTGTTCTAAAATCATCTTCAAAGTGTGTGGGAAAAGCCTATTTCAGCCACAGATTCCTACTGTTGCTTAAAGGGACCGATTATTGTTTCTTGCACAAAATTAAAAAGTGCGTCTACATAGCTGGTTTAAAAAAAAAAAAAAAACAAATTCCAAAAAAAAAAAATGTTGGCTCCTCCTCCACTGCCACTTTCACCACCTCCTCAACCTCTAACTCCACATCCACCTCCATTTTTGATTTTTTTTATGTGATTTTAGTTTAAAAATTATTTTAAGTTATTTCCCTATCCCCATTTCTTTGTAGGGCACTTGTCCGACCCTTACCCCCATTTTCCTTCCTTTTGCAGACCTCTAGTACTTGCCAGGACTTTGTTACAGCCATTTTTGTGCCTAAAAGTTCAGGTCCCCATTGATTTCAATGGGGTTCGGGGTCCGGGTCAAGTCCAGACCCGAACCCAGACTTTGTCCCGAAGTTCGGCCGAACCTGGGAACTTGAACTTCCAGAGGTTCGATCAACTGTAACGTGACCAATCACGACTGGTCACAGTGTAACACAGGAAAGCCGTTTATCGGCTTTTCCTGTACTCGGGTCTGCAGAGTAGTGGAGAGCCGATCGGCTGCTCTCCTGACAGGGGGGGGTTGTGCTGATGGTTTATCAGCACAGCCCCCCCAGGATCACCACACTAGACCCCCAGGGAGCCTGCTCAGGGACCACCAGCAATGTGCCCACCCAGGACCACCAGGGAGCCAACCAGGGACCACCAGGGAGCCGATCTGGTCCACCAGGGAGACCACCCTAGACCACCAGGTAAGGGGCACAGTGCCCAATATGGATGGCACTCAGTGCCACCTTCAGGTGCCACCCTAGACCACCAGGGAATGGGCCCCTATCAGTGCATCTGCCTGCCAGTGCCCACCAGTGCCCCTATCAGTGCATACCAGGGCCCCTATCAGTGTGTACCAGTGCCACATTTCAGTGCCCACCAGTGCCACCTACCAGTGCCCACCTATCAGTGCCCATCAGTGCCACCTATCAGTGCCCAGTGCTGCCTATGAGTGCCAATCAGTGCCGTCTGTGAGTGCCCATCAGTGCTGCTTATCAGTGTCCGGCAGTGCTGCATATCAGTGTCCGTCAGTGCTGCTTATCAGTGCTGCCTAACAGTGCTCATCATTGCTGCATATAAGTGCCTTATCATCAGTGCCACCTCATCAGTGCCGACTCATCAGTGCCAATCAGTACTGCCTTATCAGTGCCCGTCAGTGTAGCCTCATCAGTGCCTATCAGTGATGGAGAAAATTTACTTATTTACAAAGTTTCTTTTTTTTTTTCAAAATTTTTTTTTTCAAAATTTTCGGTCTTTTTTTATTTGTAGCGCAAAAAATAAAAACCGCAGAGGTGATCAAATACCACAAAAATAAAGCTCTATTTGTGGGAACAAAATGATAAAACATTTGTTTGGGTACAGCGTCACATGACTGCGCAATTGTCATTCAAAGCGCAACAGCACTGGAAGCTGAAAATTGGTCAGGTAGGAAAGTGTTCTAAGTGCCTGGTATTGAAGTGGTTAAGCGAACGAAGGTTCGTGAAACTCGTTAATCCACATTTCTGCCATGCCTTGTATGTTCCAGCCTGTATATTTATGGATGTTATCTTGGAACTTTGGACGTTTCAATAAAATCACTACTTCAGCTTCACCTCTATTGAGTGCCGTCACAACTCTTTGGATTGAAATGTTGGAATGCTGCCCTGGGGCTCAGTCTCTGAAGGGAGGAGATCATGCTCTGCTTCAGTATGTCACAGTGCATGTTGGCATTCACAGTTCCCTCAATGAACTGTAGCTCCCCAGTGCCAGCAGCACTCATGCAGCCCCAGACCATGACACTCCCACCACCGTGCTTGACTGTAGACAAGACACACTTGTCTTTGTACCCCTCACCTGGTTGCCACCACACGCGCTTGACACCAAATAAGTTCATCTTGGTCTCATCAGACCACTGGACATGGTTCCAGTAATCCATGTCCTTAGTCTACTTGTCTTCAGCAAAGTGTTTGCAGTCTTTCTTTAGAAGAGGCTTCCTTCTGGGACGACAGCCATGCAGACCAATATGATGCAGTGTGCGGCGTATGGTCTGAGAACTGACTGATTGACCCCCCCACCCCTTCAACCTCTGCAGCAATGCTGGCAGCACTCATACGTCTATTTTCCAAAGAAAACCTCTGGATATGCCGCTGAGCACTGCACTCAACTTCTTTGTTCGACCATGGCGAGGCGCTGTTCTGAGTGGAATCTGTCCTGTTAAACCACTGTATGGTCTTGGCCACCCTGTTGCAGCTCAGTGTCAGGGTCTTGGCACTCTTCTTAAAGCCTAGGCAATCTTTATGTTGAGAAACAATCCTTTTTTTTCAGATCCTCAGAGAGTTCTTTCCCATAAGGTGCCATGTTGAACTTCCAGTGACCAGTATGAGAGAGTGAGAGCGATAACACCTAATTTAACACACCTGCTCCCCATTCACACCTGAGACCCTGTAACACTAACGAGTCACATGACATCAGGGAGAGAAAATGGCTAATTGGGCCCAATTTGGACATTTTCACTTAGGGGTGTACTCACTTTTGTTGCCAGCGGTTTAGACATTAATGGCTGTGTGTTGAGATATTTTGAGGGGCAGCACATTTACACTGTTATACAAGCTGTACACTCACTACTTTACATTGTAGCAAAGTGTCATTTCTTCAGTGTTGTCACATGAAAAGATAGAATAAAATATTTACACAAATATATATATATATATATATATATATATATATATATATATATATATATATATATATTATACTATACTATATAAAAATTGCTGACTGACTGCCATGATTTAAAGATATAAATGATAAAAGTACATGGCCAGTTTAGTCTCTGTGGAGATCTGCCGGGGTCGGTAATAATCAGGTAAAATTCTAATTGTGAGATCGAATTAAGTCCGAAGCCCAATGGATCTCCTGAGTGCTCACTGTTTACTAAGCACAGGATCCTTGGGGACCTCCCCCGAGGAGTCTCTGAACATTACAGAGTTTCTGATCAGACAATTAATGATGCAAAGCGGTGATCAGGGACAGAGGAAACAGCGGCCTCCCAGCAGCCTTCATTACACTGACTGAGGCTGGAGACGGATGTCCAGCTTGTTAGGGTAATTGTGAGAGTCACAGAGAATGATCCTCAGGGGAGGGAAGCAGAATAATGGTGACATTTTTATAATGATAATTAGACCATTATGCCCTGCAAGAGCTGATCAATTAATTCAGAGTCAGATAAAATGTAAAAAGAAAACAAATATTTACAACTACGGGAAGCCAGGCCCATATACTATCTCTATAAAAATATTGTCATGGAGTACCAACACTGTATGTAAACCATGGAAAAGAGATCTGTAAAAGAATTAGGTGATAAATGGTCTCCTCCATACAATTAAAAATACATGTTTTTATCTAAATATTTATTGGATAATAGAAAAAAGACATGCATCGTAACTGACCCAAAATCTTTAAGACGTCCTGGGCATCTTGACTCAGGGGAGACTGAAGACAACCCCATCTCCCTAGGATCCCACATGTCAGCCTATTATAATTCATGTATGCTGACGTGTGGGATCCTGGGGAGACCCGGAGTAGCCCTGCGACAGGCGGTTTTTGTAGGAGAAAATATACCCACTCTCTTATATCCTTACATAGGCAGTTTTTTGAGACACTGATATAAGTAGTAAATCTTGGGGTATGATTGCCAATTGATGTTTGTGGATTTACCCCACGTATGGAGGGCCTAAGTTAATTCCTTAATGGAGTCCTACCCATTTTCCATACCAAGTGAGGGGCTTTTTAAAATAATAGCCCCATGTTTGTGGGTGTTTTCCTTGCTATACGGCCGGACGGCTTAAATATTTTGGATCAGTTAACGAAGCAAGAAAGCCCTGAAGAAGTGGACACTTAGACTGCGAAACATGTTGGCAGCTTTCGTGTAACACCTTTGTTTGATATGTTGTAAATATACAAATGCTTTTATACATGTAGGGTGTGTTTGTTAGTCCCTTACTGTTTCATGTATATATGTCTTTTTTCTATTATCCAATAAATATTTAGATAAAATATGTATTTTTAATTGCCTGGAAGAGACCATTTAATGCCTAATTCTTTTACAAATCTCTTTTCAAATATTCACAACTAACTGAACCTAGTCAAGACCCTCACAAAATGAGAAAGCCTTTGAAATATTTAACAATTTCAGCTCCTGTACATGTACACCCCTTATCTACCAGAGCGATTTTTGTATTTTACCTGTGGGCTTTAAATGACAATTTTATTGCCAAATCAAGAGAAACATAGAAGAGCAATGGCAAAAACAACCAAGTGGCCTATAAAGTCTGCCCCATCTTTTATTTTTTATTTATTTTTGTTTGTCTGTTTTTTTTAATACATATTTTACATATTTAATATAATATAAAATAATATAAATAATATTATATATAATATACTATAATCTATATACAGTATATTAATTGTGATAGTGAGAGTGCCTGTCTCTGGGCAAATAGGCTTAAAATGGAATCAGAATTTCCAGCGGAAGTTTTGTGAGCGAAGAAAACAATGTTTTAAGTTTTCTCTGGATTTGGTAAGTCTGAAACGGGAATGGAGACTGTCTCCAAAGAGCATTGGATGGGATGGGGGTCTTCAGTCTTGTGTCCAGACATTCTCCAGGTTGTGTGTCCAGAGACATTCTCCAGGTTGTGTGTCCTGACATTCTCCAGGTTGTGTGTCCTGACATTCTCCAGGTTGTGTGTCCAGACATTCTCCAGGTTGTGTGTCCAGAGACATTCTCCAGGTTGTGTGTCCAGACATTCTCCAGGTTGTGTGTCCAGAGACATTCTCCAGGTTGTGTGTCCAGACATTCTCCAGGTTGTGTGTCCAGACATTCTCCAGGTTGTGTGTCCAGACATTCTCTAGGTTGTGTGTCTCGACATTCTCCAGGTTGTGTATCCAGACATTCTCCAGGTTGTGTGTCCAGACATTCTCCAGGTTGTGTGTCCAGACATTCTCCAGGTTGTGTGTCTCGACATTCCCCAGGTTGTGTATCCATACATTCTCCAGATTGTGTGTCCAGACATTCTCAAGGTTGTGTGTCCCCACATTCTCCAGGTTGTGTGTCCAGACATTCTCCAGGTTGTGTGTCCAGACATTCTCCAGGTTGTGTGTCCCAACGTTCTCCAGGTTGTGTGTCCAGATATTCTCCAGGTTGTGTGTCCCAACATTCTCCAGGTTGTTTGTCCCGACATTCTCCAGGTTGTGTGTCCAGACATTCTCCAGGTCGTGTGCCCGACATTCTCCAGGTTGTGTGTCCCGACATTCTCCAGGTTGTGTGTCCAGACATTCTCCAGGTTGTGTGTCCTGACATTCTCCAGATTGTGTGTGTCCCAACATTCTCCAGGTTGTGTGTCCAGACATTTTCCAAGTTGTGTGTCCAGACATTCTCCAGGTTGTGTGTCCAGGCATTCTCCAAGTTGTGTGTCCCGACATTCTCCAAGTTGTGTGTCCAGACATTCTCCAGGTTGTGTGTTTAGACATTCTCCAAGTTGTGTGTCCAGACATTCTCCAAATTGTGTGTCCAGGCATTCTCCAAGTTGTGTGTCCCAACATTCTCCAGGTTGTGTGTCCAGACATTCACCAGGTTGTGTGTCCTGACATTCTCCAGGTTGTGTGTCCAGAGACATTCTCCAGGTTGTGTGTCCCGATATTCTCCAGGTTGTGTGTCCAGACATTCTCCATGTTGTGTATCCAGACATTCTCCAGGTTGTGTGTCCAGGCATTCTCCAGGTTGTGTGTCCAGACATTCTCCAGGTTGTGTGTGTCAAGACATTCTCCAGGTTGTGTGTCTCCAGACATTCTCCAGGTTGTGTGTCCAGACATTCTCCAGGTTGTGTGTGTCCTGACATTCTCCAGGTTGTGTGTCCTGACATTCTCCAGGTTGTGTGTCCAGACATTCTCCAGGTTGTGTGTCCAGACATTATCAAGGTTGTATGTACGGTTGCACACACTTGTTATAATGCAGATCTGAGCATAGCTCAGGGGAGGTGGAGTAGAAGTTGGAGAAGTTGCTGCAGCCAGGACAGAAGTGTTCTCCTGTTTAGGAAATCTCCAGTCCTGGACCATGATATGGGAACAGCCAGGAGATTAATTGGGCAGGTGGGTCCTGGGATAATAGTAGAGTCAGGACCAGGGTTCTGGGTTCCACCCTCCCAAGGAGTCCAGGTATGCAAGGGAGAAGTTTGCATGTCTGTACGGGCAGATGGAGGGCCCAAGCCTATGGGTTGGAGTGAAAGAGAATGCCAGCAGAGGTACAGAGTGGGTGCCAAACAGGGACACTGCTACAGGGTCAAGAGGGCAAAGCCTGAGCTGCAGTGCTGACCAGAGAGCCAGATGGCTTGGTATTTCTCATTAACATTATTGTTGTGTGAAGTTGAAACCCCTGCATGGGCAACTGTTCTGTTATTGGACTTGTTTTTCTTTTCCTTTAATAAGAGTGGGCCAAGAAGCCCTTAAGCAGCACAACTGGCGTATACTCAGCTCACTGATAGGCTCTACATTAAGCTAAATAACCCCCAAACATCACAATACATATCATTCACATTCTATCATTTCTGTAATTGTAATGAGAATTTATCCAAAGTGGAGCACCCAGAATCTGGAGCATTTTCAAAGCTTATGGTCTCACATGGTGCCCTCTTTGGCAATGTTTGAAAACTTAACATATTCAGCTCCTACCAGGGGCAGACTGACAACACATGGGGACCCCCGGGCAATGGGAGATCATGGGGCCCCCTGTGTCCCCACCCACATTCAAGCCACACCCACATATATTGCACTTCCTACATTACATGCATTTGTGGCAACCATACTCCACATATTGCATCTCAGCTGCCCAGAAGGGACCATCAGCAAACTGGAAGCTGTTGGGCCGTCATGTTCAGGAATGGGTCCTTGCCCAATTCTTTCTGCAGCTTAGGCTGCAATTCCCCTTGCAATTGCTGAGAAGCCACCAAATGCCCAACAGGTTCAAAGGTGGCAGCCATCTAAGAACGTGTCAGGTGCCTGACAGCTTCCCAACCATGCCTCTGGTAACCTCTGTAAGCCTGATCATCTGGTTATTATTATTATTATTTTTATTATACAGGATTTATAAAGCGCCAACAGTTTATGCAGCGCTTTACAACTTGAGGGTAGACAGTGCAAATACAATAAACTTAAATACAGTAGGAATCAGAGGGTCCTGCTCCTTAGAGCTTACAATCTAAGAGGGAAGATCAAGAGATACAAGAGGTAATAACTGTGGGGGATGTGCTGATGGAGAAGATAAATGTACAGTTGTTAGGTTGGGCCAGATAGGCTTCTCTGAAGAGATGAGTTTTCAGGGATCGTCTGAAGGTGGACAAAGTAGGAGAAAGTTGGACAGATTGGGGTAGAGCATTCCAGAGGATGTGAGACGCTCTGGAGAAGTCAGAGAGGCGAGCTTGGGATGAGGTGACAAGGGAGAGCAGGAGGTCTTGGGAGAGCAGGAGGTCTTGGGAGGAGCGAAGAGATCGATTTGGTTGGTATTGGTTGTAGTGGATAGCTTTATAAGTTATATAGCTTTATAAGTTATTGTTAGTATCTTCAATTTAATTTGTTGGTTGAGTGGCAGCCAATGGAGGGATTGGCATAGGGGTGTAGCAGACGCTGAGTGTTTTTTAAGGTGGACGAGCCTGGCGGCAGTGTTCATAGTGAACTGAAGTGGGTAGAGCCTATTTAGAGGTAAGCCAGTGAGGAGGGAGGCAAGAAATGACCAGGGAGTGGATTAGAAGCTTTGTGGTGTCATTGGTTAGGACAGAGTCGGTGATCTGTATGGATCACTGACTCTCCATTCAGAAAAAGACACATTTACCGGCCCCTTCCCCGCTCTCCATCTTGACAGATCCCCCCCAGCAGCCGGCGAGAGAGGGGACGGGGAAGCCGGCAGAGCTGCAGAGGACAAGGGGGGTCCGGGAAAGAGCACAGGGAGGCTGGAGAGCACACAGGGGGCAATGGAAAAAAGCTGTATACTGGTACTGCTAGACCCCCCTGTCCTCCAGCCACCCCACAGTGCTACTGCTAGACCCCCTGTCCTCCACCCACCCCGCGCTGATACTACTGTACCCCCCCGGCCTCCAGCCACCCTGCTGATTTGCTCCCCAAATCCCCAAGTGGGGGATGGGGGTCCTGTCCCCAGGGCAGATGGGGTCCCTGTCCCCAAGGAAGATGGAGTCCCTGTTCCTAAGTGAGATGGGGTGCCTGTCCCCAGGGCTGATGGGAACCCCCTTCCCCAGGGCAGGTCGGAGCCCTGTTCCCAGGATAGATGGGGTCCCTATCCCCAGGGGAGATGGGCTCCCTGTCCTCAGGGCAGATGGGGGTCCTGCTGTCCCCATGTCAGGTGAGCTCCCTGTCCCCAGGGCAGATGGGGTCCCTGTCCCCAAGGAAGATGGAGTCCCTGTTCCTAAGTGAGATGGGGTCCCTGTCCCCAGGGCTGATGGGAACCCCCTTCCCCAGGGCAGGTGGGAGCCCTGTTCCCAGGTTAGATGGGGTCCCTATCCCCAGGGGAGATGGGCTCCCTGTCCTCAGGGCAGATGGGGGTCCTGCAGTCCCCATGTCAGATGAGCTCCCTGTCCCCAGGGCAGATGGGGGCCCTGTCCTCAGGGAAGATGAAGTGGGGTATGGGTCGTTCCCCAGAACAGATGGGCTCTGTGTCCCTAGGGCAGGTGGGCTCTCTGTCCCCAGGGCAGATGGGGGCCCTGTAACCAGGGCAGATTGGCTCCCTGTCCCCACGGCAGATGAGGGCCCTGTCCCCAGGGCAGATGGAGTGGGGTATGAGTTGTTTCACTCATCGTGACTAAGCTGCAGGGTCAGGTTGATGGAGCACAGGCACTAATAGGATGCGTACTGTGCTGCAGCTGGCCGCCCTCCAAGCATGTATTCATGGTCTGCTGAGCTCCCACAGCAGCACAGACAGGGCTGAACAGCATGGGAAACAACATCACTCTCCGAGGGAGATCTGTATATGACGATGAGAGGAGGGGGTGGGGCTGAGAGACAAGCTTGCAAGCTTGAGCCGGCTCTCATAGGGTGGGTCTCTGGCTGGACGGAGACTGGACCGAACATCGCTGTATGGGGAAGGAGAGAGGGACCGGAGGAGCCGGCCGAAGAGATTCGGTGTGGAATTGTGAGATTATCAGACAATGCAGAAAAGCAGGGAGCTCTGCTACCCACACCATCCTTCAGCCACTTGGGCGCTCATACTACAACCCACCCAGCTGCCTATGCTGGCTCAAGCTGGCACCAACCCTATGTACAGGGAGCCGCATGGGCCCCCTGCAGCATGGGGCCGGGTAGCAATTGATATCCCTGCACACTCTGTAGCTACACCCATGCTCAGAACCAACATCTGAGCCAAGTAATGGCTGTGCATCGTCAAGGAGCAAGTGGCTGACGCTGTGTTGAAATAACTCAGCTGACTCCTCCATGGCTGATGCTGGGACTATGGCAGGAATAGCTGTGGACAAGGGGGCAGGTTTAGCCACTCTGACAGCTGCAGGGGACTGCACACTTGTCTCTGCTTGGGTGATGGAGGATAAGAATGGTTTAGTAAGCCAGTCCACCACCTCCTCTGAATGCTGTAGCTGGATAGCACGGGCAACATCACTAAACAGAGGAAATGATGCCCCGCCTGAGGACTGACCTTGTCCACCTTTGCCTGTGGACACATACGCTGCTGACCCCCTTACAGTGCCATGGGAACGTCTGCCTTTCTTTGTTGTCCTTCCAGACATGATGGGGGAGGTGAGAACTGCTTATTAACATGTAATAAATATGTGGAAATGTGTATGTGGATGCACTTTAATTAATCACTACGCAGACACACTCCACGGATACACTATAATATACTGCAGTAAATGGATAGTAACAAATGGCACTGTACTGCAATAAATCTGCCCTGAAACACTAAACTGACACTAAAGTACAACAGTCACACTACATTCACACTGCACTGTCACTAGATTCACATTCGACTGACCGTATACTCATAATAGAATTACAATAGCACACTATAGCACACTAACTGTCTAGTAGCACTGAACAGAGCTCTGTTCTATCTCTCTCCACTCTCTCCACTCCAGTATCACACTGCAAATGGCTTCTGTGGGAAGTATCCTTTTATAGAGGGGGGGGGGGTGGGTCTAAGAGCAATGAGCCATGATTGGGCACAATCATCATTACTTTCTCCAATTATGGCTCTGACAGTGTTCTGTGCCCTGATTGGGCAAATCCTTCATTGATTTGTCCAGTCAGGGCTTCCAATGCAGTGTGCATTGGGGGGCACTGAGCAGGCCGAACAAATGGTCAAATACCTTGACAATTTGAGTGTTCGCCGAATGGGCAAACAGCCAATGTTCGGCCTGAATTCATGCTCAGGCCAAACAGTTTGCCTGACACTACTAGGGAGGATTCCAGGTGGAATCTCAGTGCTGGCTCTGTGGGGTTTTCTGTACATCGCTCCATCTAGGGAGGATTCCAGGTGGAGCGTCATCCTCTTTTAGTCTCTGTTGGCTCTGTGGGTTTTTCTGCATATTGCTTCATCTAGGGGGGATTATAGGTGGAGCCTCATCCCTTCTTTGTCTAAGTGCTGTCTCTGAGGGTATTTCTGTACAACACATCATCTAGGAAGAATTTGTGGACAGGCTTTATGGTGAGCTTCTGCCGGCAACATTGGGGCCCTTTAAAACATTGGCCTGTGATAAGCGATGTACAGTCTTGGCTTCCTGGTGGAATTGTGCAGGTGGGGTGGGACTACACGCAGTGGCATAGCAGATGGTAGCAAATGTGATGGTGACTTAGACAGCGATTCTAGATAACAGATGCCTGCATTCAAATCAACCTCCTGGTTTTTGGTGTTCAGCACAGCAGTCCGCTCTCTCTCTCTGGCACAACACAGCTTGGCACAGCACAACTTGACACAGCAAGTCTTGCTCACTCCTATCCAGTTGGCATGCTTCCCCCAACTACTGCTTATATTTTTATATGTTCCCTCCTGCCCCAGGTGTTTATGGGCCTTGTAGTTGGGGCCCATGGATGCTGTAGTTAGGATCCTCCTTCAAGACCACATCTCCCAGACTGCTCCTGACTAATCCAGTCACAGCTTGGCAAGATCAATTGGCAGCGCCATCTTGTGGGCAAATAATGTTTTGAAATTCAGTAACCCTGTCCAATGTTACATACAGTAAGTCTCAGTTCTGGGTTTTCTGTACATCTCTCCATCTAGGTGGAGTGTCGTCCACTCTTAGTCTCAGTGCAGGCTCTGTGGGGTTTTATGTACATCTCTCCAACTCCATCTAGGGAGCATTCCAGGTGGAGTGTTGTCCTCTCTTAGTCTCATTGCTGGCTCTGTGGGGTTTTCTCCATCTAGAGAGGATTACAGGTGGGGTGTCATGGGGGTATAAAGATTAAGATATTATGCAACAAGGGGGAGTAGATGAAAAGTAATGAAAAGTCAGTGCAGATTTAGGCTCTATATTTGGCCTTAAAGGCTTCTGCTGTTTCATGGATGCAGCAGCAAGTGTGACTGAGCTCGTGTAACAAAAAGAGGGAATGGAGAAGCGACTCTTTGCCAAGTCTAGACTGAAGGGAGGGTTAACAGTTGTAGATGTAAAGTGGATCATAGATCCTCTCACAAAATTCCTCTTAGGTGGTCTTCTAATGGCAGCAAGTGGCCCATGTGGTGGGGTCCCCATGTCCAATGGTACATACAGTAAGTGTCAGTGCTGGCTCTGTGGGGTTTTCTGTACATGGCTCCATCTAGGGAGGATTCCAGGTGGAGTGTCATCCTCTCTTAGTCTCAGTGTTGGCTCTTTGGGGTTTTCTGTACATGGCTCCATCTTTGGAGGATTCCAGGTGGAGCATTGTCCTCTCCTAGTCTCAGTGCTAGCTCCGTGGGGTTTTCTGTACATCTCTCCATCTAGGGTGGATTCCAGGTGGAGCATTGTCCTCTCTTAGTCTCAGTGTTGGCTCTTTGGGGTTTTCTGTACATCTCTCCATCTAGGGAGGATTCCAGGTGGGATGTTGTCCTCTTCTAGTCTCAGTGCTGGCTCTGTGGGGTATTTCTGTAGACAAACCTGCAGGGAGACAAGTCACATTAATGTGTATTAATAGAAGCCGGTAGGATGGCACTGAGTGCTGTGTGAGCCGTACAAAGGTGAGGTGACTGTGATTTGCACTCTCCATTATTGCTGTATAGTGATAATAATCTGACCTCAGCCTGTCCTCTTTCCAATAACGCAAGCTGGAGTTTCTGCTAGCTGCCTGTCTTGCTGTAAGGTAAGTCCACATTGCCGGGAGGTAATTATATAATGTTTGGAGTAAATAAACATTGCATAGGGTAGGCATACATTACTGTAGGTAGGAACACATTGCTGGGGAAGTAAAGGAATGATTCTTGGGGTAGGTACGCTTCTGGGTGTTGGTACACAATGCTCGGGGTAGGTACACATCGCTTCACTTACTATTTGTATTCTGCAATCCTTCCTCTCTTCCAATGACTGACTACAGGCAGGAAATCTAATATGACTTCAGTCTCTCTCGGCACAGTGCATTGTTCAGATCCATCTATTCCTGTGCAGCTGCTGCCTGCTGTCATATTGATCTGTGCAGGAAAAATCCCTCCAAATATCTTCCATAACACATGAGTCCCTACAATGTTTTCCCCAAATGCATTGCCGGGATCATTCCATATGACATATTCTGGTCATACCGAATATTGGGAGGAATTTGGGATTTTGGAATCGGATGTTTCTCTACAAGTCGGAGGAATTAGAATTCATGGGTTGAATCTTCTGATTTGTGGGTGGGTTTGGTCACCTCTGCTTCCATCTCTGCACACCAACCATCCCACCATTGTCTGTATGGTAGCAGAGATTCCAGTAGAGGTTTGCAGATCTTATAACACACAACATATAAAAGTCTGAGGGGCCAAACCGAGAGTTTTCATTTCCACAAAATCTCAGTGAAATTCTGGAGATATTGGCAAAATTTTGCATTTTGGTGAATGGGAAGAAAAAGGAAAATTCTTTTGGTAGTTTTTTTTTTAACGATACAATAGACCTGGGGCCTTCAAACTACGGCCCTCCAGCTGTTGCCGAACTACACGTCCCATGAGGCATTGTAATACTTTGACATTCACGGACAGGACTGGGCATGATGGGAATTGTAGTTCCTGAACAACTGGAGGGTAATAGTTTAAAGACCCCTGCAATAGACTTTCAATGTCAACTGAAGATTACAGAAGTTCCGTTCACCAACCCTGGTTCTGTGCTGGAAATCGGCCCCTCATTATCCTGAACGTTTTACTTTTTTTTTACAAATAAAAAAGAGCAGCCAGTGGACAAAAAATTAAAAAAATAAATTTAAGGGGTCTATTTATAAAATATTCATTCACTGAATGGCAGAATCGTTCATGCAAACTTAGTGAAATATCCCCATCTTTTTTCTAATGATAACCACTTTAACCTACAGGTAAGCCTATGATAAGTCTTACCTGTAGGTGGCCTGCATATCTCCCAAACCTGTACAGTTCAGGACATATGCAGTGTACTGTGATGTGCCCACGTCACTGGGCACACACCCAGTGAAGAAACGCCCTCCGTGCCGTTCCTTCACTGAGATTGTGCCGTGACTGGCGGCTTCCATGTGCATGCGCGGGAGTGACGTCACGCGACTCCGGCCAGTCACAGAGCCCGAGATCGCGGCCCCAGAAGGAAGAGGGGCAGAAGATGGAAGCGGCCTGCAAAGGGGACAGCACTGGACATCGCTGGCTTCCAATGCAGGTAAGTGGCACATAACGGGCTAGTATGCGGTGCATAATAGACCATTAAGCTTTTATATTCCAGGGTAACATAGAGGAAGTAAACCCCATCAGGGTTTACTTCCTCTTTAATCTATTAGGAAAAAGACAGAGACATTTCATTCAGCTTGCATGAATGCTTCTGAGGTTTGTCCAATGAATGTTTAGTAAATAGCCCTCATACAGTCCAGTTATGTATTTGCAGGGTGTTATTGTGCATTAGGTTACACACTAACATACATGGTGCTACCTTCTGATGCACACCAGGCCACAGGCACTCAGCATCGGAATGGTGCCTTGTGGGTTTGGACCAAGCCCCACAGCCAAAAAGGAACCTTGTCCCCAAGTTAATGGGGGCTAGGGCCTTATCATCATATCTTTGCCTGGAGGTTGTGGGGTGTCCTTGGGGAGGAGGAACTTATTGGACTCTGGAACCCCCCTATAATTGCCCCAAAACATCCAGCCCTCCCCAGGTAGTCATTTACAAATATAAGTTAAATAGTAAATAAAACTTTCACACCATGAAAAAGTCCTTTATTGGAAAAAAAGATTGTTGATTTAATTCCAACTTAATTCACGTCATCCAGCTTTGTAGATTCAGGGTCAATCATGATAATCAATGCCCTGATGATCCACTAAGAGGACAACTTGGGCCATGGTGATCTTCTCCCACCGCTACTCCCATCACAAAGAACAGTTCCCTACCACAGCTGGGATGTCTGCACAGCATCAGGGAATCTGGGTGACGTCACTGAACAGTAGGTCTATATTGAGAAACAAGTCGTGGCAGGAATGATACTGCTGCTAAATGAATGACACCTGACTGCAGTAGCCGGATGGTCTGGAACTAATCTGACCGTGTCATTTGCCATTCACTGAACTGTGAACAAGCTTGGTTTGAGTCAAATTCATGGCTGATCGGAGCCCATAGCTCATCCCTAGTTGATTGGGCATTGAATCCACCCTAACGTGCCGAACTGGATGTGGTCCTACCATTTGTTGCTGCATGCTGCCATGTTTTATAGTGATGTATATTGTGTCCCACAGTAATATATGGGACTAACAACGGTGAGGGACGGATGGCCCAGTATTAATGGTCCTGGGTTGGTGGTGTCAGTGGAAGTAAAAATTGTACATCTGTTGGTGGTGTCACTGGAAGGAAAAATATCCCTTTAGGGTGTTGGTGTCATTGAAGGGATAAAAATGTTTCTGTGTTGATGGTTTCTCAAGCAAAAAAACAGGGGGGATCCCCACTATAAGGAAAAGCCAGGGCGCTGTAGAGACTCCGGCAGAGATCCCGGTAGCGGAAAGCGGGGGGGTACCCCCATAGACGAGTGGGAAGGTGGAGGGGGAGAGAGAACCCACCCTAGGGGATGTCCTGCAGGCAGTCAATATCTGCAGGGCTTCTCTGCAGGATGTGACGGAACAGTTGGGAGAGATTCGGGAGAACTTTAACTTACTGAGACATGATGTGCAGAAAATAAGAGAACAAACTGCAGAAGTGGAGGGGAGGGTGAGCACAGTAGAGGATGATATACACCCTCTGAAGCATGAAGTGAAGTTAATGAGGGAAAAAAATAGAAGCTTACATTTTTAGAATGGAAGATATGGAGAATAGAATGCGGAGGAGCAATGTAAGGATCGTTGGGCTCCCAGAGCACTGTGAGGGCCCGAACCCAATCAGTTTTGTAGAAAAATGGTTAATAGACACATTTGAAAGGGAATCATTTTCACCCTGCTTTGTGGTAGAGAGGGCACACCGGATTCCCTCGAGAGCACCAATACCAGGAGGCCAACCGAGACAATTCTTGATAAAAATGTTGTTTTTCCAGGACAAAGAAACCATATTGCGAAAGGCGAGAGAGAAAAGGGACATTTTTTTCAATGGGACTAGAGTTCTTTTTTTCTCTGATTTCTCTCTGGAGATTCAGAGAAAAAGGGCTAGATATTATGATGTGAAGAAGAAACTGCAACAACTCAAGGTTACATACGCCATACTGTATCCCTCAAAATTAAGGGTAGCTGCGATGGGAAAAACCCGGTTCTTTAACACCCCTGAGGAGGTAATGGCATGGCTGGGAAAAAAATGAAAAAAGGATCCAGAATAAGTAACAAACAGTAAAAATGAGCGTAGCTCTAGACTCTTGGGAGGGAAAGGAAAGAACTGGTTACAGAAGAAGCTTTCTTATCTTTTTGTCTGTTCCCTTCCTTCAATCTTGTGTGGGGCTGGTGGGGGGGGGGGCACTGAGTAAGTAGGGACGTTAGATATCCAATGAGCATAACACACCCAGGGCCCCCCCAGGGGGGGAGCGGGGTCGCGCCCCTCTCAGAACGGGTTCACTACCAGGACCCCTAGAAAGGGCCCAGGATGAGTTAGGGAGGGGGTATGGAAGAGGGGAGCACGATTATTTCACAGCATGGAGGGAAGTAGGATTGATGCTGCATCAGTTACTGTCACTTATCTATATATATTCTCAGCAGAATTTGTCAAAGGATAGGGAGATCCCTGACGCAACCGCTGGGAAGCGTGCGGCGCCGGGGAACTCCAAGCAGAGCACGAGTGAATGGGGGGGGTGGGATGGAAGGTTGAACCACGGTAAACAAAACACAGGTATAAGACATAAACCACTGAGTGGGGGGGAGGAGGGGGAGGGGAGGGGAGGGAGGAAGGGGGAGGGGGAAGCGAATTTGAAAGGATAGAAATCACAATAACATTTGGTGTGCGAATTGAAAGAAATGTAATAGATAGGTTTGTAAATTTGGAAATAAGCAAAAAAAGAATAAAGGGAACCGCATAGAAAGGGGTGTACACAGAGGAATGGAGGAGAGGTGGAAGGGAACAGAGCGAGGGAGAAAGGACAGAAGGAAGCTAGATATGGTGGAACTAAGTAAATGCAGGATGGGAGGGTAAAGGTATGTTCCTGGAATGTTAGAGGACTTGGGGACCCCATAAAAAGGGCCGCAGTGTTCGCCGCAGTGTCTACATAAAGGGCAGGGGTATTATGTTTGCAGGAGACCCACCTTACGAAGGAGACACTGATTTATTTAAAGAGGAGGAACTTTCAAACCCAGTACCACTCGGTATACATCCTACTCTAGAGGGGTGAGTATCCTGGTGGGAACGGGGGTGGCCTTCTCCTGCGAACAAAGCTCTATTGATGAAAAAGGCCGTTATGTGTTTTTGTACTGTACATTGGGAGGGTTGAGGTGCGTAGTGGCCGGTGTGTATATTCCTCCCCCCTTTAATGCAGAGATATTATATTTATTGATGCAGTTTGCCTCTGATAAGCCAGGTATCCCGATAATGATAATGGGCGACTTCAATAAGGTAATGGACGAAAAACTAGACAGGAGCCCAGCAGGATCGCAGATGGGAAGGGCAGGAGGGCTTCTCTCTAGGATAGCTGGAGAAATGGGACTAGTAGATGTGTGGAGGGTAAGAAACCCGGGGATCCAACAATACTCCTGTTACTCTAGGACACATACTACCTTGTCTAGGATCGATATGTTGCTGGGAAGTAAGGCAATAACCTCATGGGTGGAGAAGGTAGAGTACCAACCAAGGGGGCTGTCGGACCATTCCTCTCTAGTATTGGTGATTGGTCAAAGGAGTGGAAATGTGAGAGGGGAGTGGAGGGTCAACCCCTACTGGCTGGAGGCTATAGGAGAAGAGAAGGAGTTGATTTCACAGATAAAAGAATTTATGATTATCAACAGAGGCTCAGCAGCAGTGGGAATGATCTGGGACGCCCTGAAAGCCTACCTGAGAGGTCTCCTGATTTAGCGAATCGCAAAAATCAAAACACAGTCCAAAGAACGGGAGAAAATGAGCATGAATAGAGTAGCAGAGGGTGAGAGAGAATATCTTAGATATCCCACCTCAGAAACACTCCATAGATGGGAGGGAGCCTAACAGGCATATAGAGAAATGTTGATAACAAGAGCAGAGAACAGACAATTGTTTCTAAGACAGAGTCACAGAAGGGGAAAGAGTAGGAACTCTGCTTTCACGGATAGTGAGGGCTAACACCAAACAATCACCCATTACCGCACTAAGAAATAGCAGAGGTAAACTGGTGTCACATTCAACAGAGATTCTGGATATATTCAAAGAATATTATAAACAATTGTATTGTTCCCAGGGAGTAGGGGGGAAGGGGAATTACAAGACTTTCTGGATAAACTGAACATCTTAGGGTTAACGGAGGAGGAGAGGAACTCTCTGGATGGCCCCATTGAATTAGAGGAGATTAAACAGGCAGTAAAAGCCTTGACGAACCAGTAATCACCTGGACCAGACGGTCTTCCAGTAGAGGTGTACAAAAGATATGGGGAGGCACTGCTTCCAGAGCTGCTGGTGATGCTTAATGAAGCATTCAAAAAGGGGACCCTGCCCAGTTCTATGAGCGATTCATCTATTATAGTGCTATTAAAGGAGGGTAAGGACCCGATGAACCTGGCTTCCTATCGCCCAATAACCTTATTAGACACAGACATCAAAATATTAGCAAACATCTTGGCAATTAGGTTGCAAAGGATTATATCGAGAATTATACACCCAGATCAGGCAGGGTTTATCCCCAATAGATCTACAAGTAGGAATATCAGAAGAGTATTTCTGAATATTCAAGCTCCTGTGACAAATGGCGGCACAAGGGCAGTGTTGTCATTGGACGCGGCCAAGGCCTTCGATAGCCTGGAATGGGGGTATTTGTGGGGGGCCTTGGGCCGCGTTCCAGGTGGGCCCTAATTTCGGGTTAAGCTGCTGTATAGTGGCCCCAGAGCAAAAATCAAAATAAATAACAGGTGCTCGGAGGTATTCCAGCTGGAGCGGGGCACAAGGCAGGGGTGCCCGTTATCGCCCCTGCTTTTTGCACTAGCCATATAGCCACTTGCAATAGCCATAAGAGCATCAACAGAGATCCAAGGATTCCGAAGTCAAGGAGGTGAGGAGAAGTTAGCCCTATATGCGGATGGCGTATTAGAATTCTTGGGGGATACAGGAGAGTCCATGGTGGCCACTATGAAAATAGAGGAAAGCTTTGGACGGATATCTGGGTTAAAAATTAACTGGGATAAATCAACCCTGATGCCCATAGACTCACACAAGATAGAGCTACCGTTGGAAGCGGGTAGGTTGAAAGTAGTGGATAAAATGAAGTACCTGGGAGTGTGTGTAACAAAGAATCCAAATGACTATATAGATAACAACATGGCCCCGCTGATAGACAAATTTAAAGAAAAGGGGAAGGTGTGGCGACAATTACCAGTATCAGTGGCCAGAAGATGTAATTTAATAAAAATGATTGATGTATGTGTTGCACAATACCCCAGTTTGGATAAATAAACTATGGTTTCGAAAGTTAGACAGCATATTCAGGGAGCTAATTTGGAAAAACAAACAATCAAGAATAAGGTTACATACATTGCAGTTACCCAGGGAAAGGGGGGGTTTGGACATCCCGCAGCCATGGAGCTATTTTTTAGCAGCACAGGTGCAACATCTTAACATAGGGAATAATACGGGGGAAATAATGAGAGAGGGATCAGGTCAGAATACTTTGATTGAGGCTTTGGAGGCAGATTCTCTTCTGAATTCGCTCCCGACAAATAGGATGACGGGGAAGGTCTGGAAGACAGTTAAAAGTATGTTGAAATATCAAGGATTTACAGAATACTCGCTAATTTGGGGTAATAAAAAACTCCCGGAACTATTGAAAATAGATAGAAGTGGGGTATGGGATCAGTGTGGGGTATCTAGACTTGCCCACTTATATACTGGAACAACACTGAAGTCTTTTCAAGTATTGAGAGAGGAATATGATATCCCTAAACAGACCTTTTTTAAGTATTTGCAGGTGAGGGACGCTCTGAGAGTACAATTCAGGGAGAATCCGATTGGATGGTGTGAGGCTCCCTTGCTATGGAAAGTGATCCAAGAAAACAGCCTTAAGGGGCTGATCTCACATACGTATAAAAAAATAAGGGAACAAACAATAAAAAATGAGGAGTTACCCTGTAAAAAGGGATGGGAAAGCGATGTGGGACCAATATCAGGGGAACAATGGAAACAAATCTTGGAAGCAGGCCCACAATGTACGATGGCCCCCTCACAAATGATCTCTCACCTGATGCTTTTACACAGGGCGTATAGAACTCCCCAAAGAATGTATAGGTTTGGGAAAAGGCAAAATGAGGAATGCCCACGTTGCGGAGCTGCAGTGGGAGACTTAATTCACATGATATGAAGGTGTCCCAAGCTAAAAAGATACTAGATGGGGATTATTAACAAAATAAATGACACCTTCGAGGTAGATCTTGGAGCAGACCCCAAAATATGTATACTAGGACATGTGCCAAAGGACAAAAAGAGAAGTAGTAGAGTGGCAATAATTAGATGCCTCTTCCTAGCAAGGAAGCTGATCACCAGAAGGTGGCTAGCGGTAGAACCTCCAAGTAGGGGAGAGTGGGAGAAAGAGGTGAAGGGGGTTATGAGGAAAGAAAAACTTGAGTATAGGAGAGGAGGTAAGATGGCTGAGTATGAGAGGATTTGGGGAAGATGGATCAGGCAAGAGGAGGGGGAACTGCAATAGGGAAGATAGACGAAGACGGAGATTAAAAGCGGGGTTCTTGGAGCGGAGAAAGGGAAAGGAAGACGGAAAAACTGAATAGAGGTATACCCTGGGAAAGGATAACTTGAAATGGTTCCAGAGATAAACTTAGAGTTCTGTTCTTTTTTTTCCTTTTTTTAAAACAACGTTTATAGTAAACCATGTTTATTATGCAAAGAATAAAGTATAAATAAAAGCAAACGAAAAAAAAAAAGACAAAGCAATACCAGGATGATGCGTACGAACACCACTCCTAGCCAGAGAAATATCCGAGAGACGGATGGAGAGAGATGTTCAAGTCTGATTGGTAAAAAAAAAAATAAATAAAAATAAAATGCCCCTATGTCAGTGGTGGGAATGGAAGTAGAAAATGCCCCTATGTCAGTGGTGGGAATGGAAGTATAAAATGCCCCTATGTCAGTGGTAGGAATGGAAGTAGAAAATGCCCCTATGTCAGTGGTGGGAAGGGGAATATAAAATGCCCCTATGTCAGTGGTAGGAATGGAAGTATAAAATGCCCCTATGTCAGTGGTGGGAATGGAAGTATAAAATGCCCCATGTCAGTGGTGGGAATGGAAGTATAAAATGCCCCTGTGTCAGTGGTGGGAATGGAAATATAAAATGCCCCTATGTCAGTGGTGGAGACGGAAGTATAAAATGCCCCTATGTCAGTGGTGGGAATGGAAGTATAAAATGCCCCATGTCAGTGGTGGGAATGGAAGTATAAAATGGCCCTATGTCAGTGGTGGGAATGGAAGTAGAAAATGCCCCTATGTCAGTGGTTTGAATGAAAATATAAAATGCCCCTATGTCAGTGGTGGGAATGGAAATATAAAATGCCCCTATGTCAGTGGTGGGAATAGAAATATAAAATGCCCCTATGTCAGTGGTGGGAATGGAAGTATAAAATGCCCCTATGTCAGTGGTTTGAATGGAAATATAAAATGCCCCTATGTCAGTGGTGGGAAAGGAAGAATAAAATGCCCCTATGTCAGTGGTGGGAATGGAAATATAAAATGCCCCTATGTCAATGGTGGGAATGGAAATATAAAATGCCCCTATGTCAATGGTGGGAATGGAAATATAAAATGCCCCTATGTCAATGGTGGGAATGGAAATATAAAATGCCCCTATGCCAGTGGTGGGAATAGAAGTATAAAATGTAGCTACAGTAAGTTGATGTCCTCATTGGAATGAAGAAATGCCCCTGTGTCAGTGAAGGGGTCTGTGCACGTTCCCGGGGAGGTGCCGGGGCTGTGCCTGAAAGCCTAGAGTTGGCTTTTCAGATTTACTATACAGCTTTGGGGAGTGTGTAACCCCCTCCCTACCCCCACTGTAAAAATGGTTTAATAAAGAAATAAAAAACTAATTTTTTTTAATTTATTTTTTTTTGAGAAAACTTCATCCATGCAGCTCAGAAAGTAGAATAGAGCATTCCCTCTTAGGCAAAATGTTGTCAATGGCTAGTTTAGTATCTTCATGATGAAATGATTTCCGTTGAACCCAGAAAGGAGCATTTAAAATGTATTTTGCTGTTTCTTCTTATAGCATCCAACTTACTAGAAAATAAGTCAGAAATACAATTTCATTTGTGTTTATATTCCCCTCCAAGGTATTGCAGACGTCATGGCTGCCCAAGTACATAGAATCCTCTGACACCTTTGGCTTCTTTCTGCAGACCAGGGAGAGATTCCAGAATACGAATTGATCATTATTGGGATTATACAATTTTAAGGATATTACTTTATTGACTGGAAAGACTTGTAAAGCCGGGGAACTGAAATTTCTGTAAATAAAAATGTCAGTAAACATCACAGAATTGAGATTGGTGAGGTTCACCCTTCTCGGAGTTCCTGGATTGGAGAAGTTTCATTGCGTCATTGCGGCACCGTTCTTCATCATGTTCATGTGTTCGGTGATAGGAAACCCTCTTATTGTTTTCATCATTCTATCTGATCGTGGTCTCCACACTCCCATGTACATGTTCCTGTCATTGTTGGCCATCACAGACTTCATGCTCTCGCTCACTATAACACCACAGATGTTGGCTGTCCTTTGGCTGAACTATCGGATTATATTTTTTATTAGATGTGTCATCCAGATGTATTTTGTCCATTTCCTCACCTTTATGGAGTCCGGAGTGCTGGTGGCAATGGCGTTTGATCGCTATGTAGCAATATGCCAACCATTAAGATACACTGCCATTCTTACTGGTCAGGTGATTATCCAGATTGGCTCCATACTGGTTTTACGAGGGGCGCTCATGATCAGCATTTGTGTCTTCCTAGTGGTCCGGTTACCCTACCATAGACAGGAAGTGATTAGCAAATCTTACTGCGAT
>BLSH010421709.1:0-11618 GCA_018402905.1 Glandirana rugosa
TTTCTTTTGGTGGTATTTAACTACTTGCCGACCAGCTGCTGTCATTATACGGTGGCAGATCGACACGTTCAAGCGAATCGCCGTAGCTGTACAGTGGCCCTTTAAATAGCTATAGCAAGCTCCCGCTGCACGGCGGGGGAGCTGATGTGCGTGGCCGGCGGCCGCGATGTCCGCCAGCAACCCACGATCTCAGGAAAGAGAGGCAGAACAGGGATCTGTCAATGTAAATAGACAGATCCCCATTCTGTCAGGGGAGAGGAGAGAGATCTGCTGTTCCTAGTACTCAGGAACAGCGTTCTCTCTCTACTCCCAGTCAACACACTCCCCCCACAGTTAGAAACACCTCCCGGGGAACACATTTAACCCCTTGATCGCCCCTAGTGTTATCCCCTTCCCTGCTAGTGACATTTATACAGTAATAAGTGTATTTTTATAGCACCGATCGCTGTATAAATGTCAATGATCCCAAAAAAGTGTCAAAAGTGTCCGATCTGTCCTCCGCAATGTCGCAGTCCCGCTAAAAATCACTGATCACCGCCATTACTAGTAAAAAAAAAAAAAATAAAAATAAAAATGCCATAAAAAATGCCATAAATCAATCCCCTATTTTGTAAACACTATAACTTTTGCGCAAACCAATCAATATACGCTTATTGCGATCTTCTTTTCCAAAAATATGTAGAAGAATACATACAGGCGGTCCCCGGGTTACAAACAAGATAGGGACTGTAGGTTTGTTCATAAGTCGAATTTGTTTGTAAGTCGGAACAGGTACATTTTTTAAGTGTAGCTTGAGCCAAAATAACTATTTTTAAGCTTTTTGGATAGCATAGGGAAGAGGTAACGCCCCTGTAATGTATGTTTTGCTGTCTATGTTTCTGTTCAGAAGATTTCACCTCGCTTCCTGTCCCAATGATAATTGGATTTTGAAAATTTGGGTTGTTGTGGAAGCAAACCTTGGTGATAAAGCATCAGTGGAGACACCTTTATCCCATAATAACTCTTACAGGAGTGAATTTCCCTTCCTAGGGGGAGATTTCCTCTCACTTCCTGTTGTCTCCCTCCGTTTGTAAGTAGGAGTCGTTTATAAGTTGGATGTTTGTAACTAGGGGACCGCCTGTATTGGACTAAATTTTTTTTTCGATATTTATTATAGCAAAAAGAAAAAATATTGTTTTTTTTAAAAATTGTCACTCTTTTTTTATTTGTAGTGCAAAAAATAAGAACCGCAGAGGTGATCAAATACCACCAAAAGAAAGTTCTATTTGTGGGGCACAAAGGACGTCAATTTTGTTTGGGTATAGCGCCGCAAGACCACATAATTATTGGTTAAAGCGATGCAGTGCAGTATCGCAAAAAATGGGCTGGTCAGTAAGTGGGTAAATCCTTCCAGGGCTGAAGTGGTTAATCACCACTGGGTTTTTTTTTTTTTTTTTTGCTAAATAAATGAAAAAAGACTGAAAGTTTTGAAAAAAACACGTTTTTCTTTGTGTCTGTTATAAAATTTTGCAAAAAAATTATTTTCTTCGTGCATTTAGGCCAAAATGTTTTCTGCTACATTTCTTAAGTGAAAATAACCCAAATCAATGTATAGTATTTAGTCTGTAGGAAAGTTATACAGTTCACAGACAAGGTATATATCTGAAAATTGATCAAGCCTGATGTACTGGCCTACCTCATTTCTTGTCAGTATAAATATCTCCCAAATAATCCCTTTTTGGAATGTAGACATTCCAAGGCACTCGGTAAGAGGCATGGTGGGTTTTTTGAAGTTGTCAGTTTTTGTCATAATTTTTTGGAAAATAAAGAATACATTTTTCTTTTTTACATACTGTCACCAATGCAGTACAGCATCATTATATAACGGGTGTAGCGGTGATCAGGGATTTTTTTTTTAATTATATTTTTGTATTTTTTTAACACACTTTGGCCAGAGCTATATAATGTTACCATAGTAACATTGTACTACTCTGGGGAAGTGATCAGTATTTTTTCTTTTTTTTTACACATTTGTTTGTATATAGCAATGCATTGCTATATGCAAGCATTTTACTGAAGTAAATCAATTAATTCAGTTTGTTTTGTGGTGATTAGCTGTGATTGGCCACAGCTGATCATATGGCACAGGTGGCCTGTGATTGGCCCAGTCTGTACCATGTGATCACTGTGACCAATCACAGATAGCAACACAATTGTATACAATGGATGGCTTGAAAGGAAGCCATCATTTGTTTACAGCTGTCATGTGACCTGCTGGGATTGGTTACAGTGGTCACATGGTACTGGCAGCGGGCCGGTACAGTGATTAATCATTGTCCAGTGGATGCAGCCGGTGACAGATCGCGCTGAGCAGCCGCGGGGTGCGGTCCTGGAGGATGTCATATGACGTCCATGCAGATCGACAAGTGATTTGTGCAGGCATCATCCGCCCATAGGCTGGGTGCAGTGGCGGCCCGTAATGCAGGCACGGGGGCCGTCCCCCCTAATCCATGCATCTGGCCCCTTAATCTACATGCAGGATGCTGGACGCATGGATTCCAATGTTGTTTTTTTTTTTTAAAGCATGTGATTAGAGCCAGAGGCTCTAATAGGCTTCAAAAAAGGGTGGGCTCAGCGCCCCGAGCCCACCCAGTTGTGTGACAACAAGGAATTAAAATTTGCTATTGTCTTCCTGATTCTCCTCCTGGCCAATCAGAAAGCGGGTCCAGAGACCCATAACCCGATCGGCCGAGAGGAGAAGTGATCCTATTGGCCACCGAGGGGGAGGAGGGAGGAGACGCATGGGAAGCTGCCGCGAAGCACCAGGAAGAGGAGACACCGTCTGGAGGAAATGCTGCCGTGACCTAAATGGGGTAAGTGCAGGGCCGGTGAATGACCCGGGGGGGGGGGGGGTGCCTGTGACCCGACTGACTGGTGGGGGTGCGGGGGTTGTCAGCGGGTGGATTGTTTGTCGCCCCCCCAAAAGAAATATACCACCAGCCACCACTGACCAGGTGGGAGGAGGTCAAGGGTTTTTAAAAAAATTTGTTTTGACGGGATGGAATGCTCTGAATGAATGTTTTTTTCATAATTTCCCTATGAACATTTAAATGAAATTCCACTGCTGTATGGCCAGCTTAAAGTGATAGTAAACTCTCCTATCATTTTCAGCCAAGGAAGCTGCCATCTTGGCCTCTGTTTAATCTACAACTGCCATGATGCTGCACATGTGATCAGCTATGACACCAGCCATTGGATGGTTTGACACTTTGGTTTAGAGCACAACCAATGGGAGTGTTACATTTCTGGCACGTGCCGGAAATAGAACAGTTTTTTAAACTGTTAAATGGATAGGTTTACTACCGCTTTAAGACCAAAAATATGTCAGCTTCCTGCTAAACATCATCTGTAGAAGAAACCCTTTATGGCTTACCTTTACAGAAGGGGACCACTGGAAATAATACCTTACCTATCACACTTACATGAAAAGTGTTAGAGGCAACAAAATATCAAATTATATTCATACAGATATATAAAATTCTGAGATTATTTCCATAATGTCTTTACGGCAAGGATAAAAAGTGTATTTGAACAGTGTGTCCAAGTGTCCACTATATCCAGTGGGAACTATTTACATTTTGCTGGCAGTCATGTTGTCTATTCAAGGTAGTCTACACTTATGTACAGTTTATAATAGAATGCTTGCTTTACCACACTGTAAATATTCTATGTAGACAGACAACATACTTTCAATTTATGTACATTTCCTTTTTGTGAAAATGGATACTTCTGCCTCTTATAATATAGATCAAAAATAATATTTGCCAAGTTCAATCCTGAATTCCTAATCTTTTCCATAAAAAAAACTTGCTTTAATCCCATTTGAAATAACAGAATAGATATTCGGATAGACATAGTATTGTCTCCAATTTCAGTCTTATTTCCACCTACCTGTTATAACAGTTGCACAGTGGGGGAGATTTACTAAAACCGGTGAATAAGTATCTGGAAATCTGGTGCAGCTGTGTGCGGTAGCCAGTCAGCTTCTAACTTCAGCTTGTTCAATTAAGTTTTGATGAAAAGGCCAGGTTCACACTGGTATGACACAACAGCCATACGACTGTCAATTTGACTTTGCCCTGTGACTTCATGTCCGACTTCAATAAACGGTATCCGACTTTGATCTGACTATACCAGGCTCTTTGAGTCTGGTATAAATCTTGAGGGGGAACCCCACGCCAAAAAAAATGATGTGGGCCCCCCCAAAACCCATACTAGACCCTTATTCTGAGCATGCAGCCTGGCAGGTCAGGAAAGAGGGAGAGCCCCCCCCGGACCATACCAGATACCAGACCATATGCCCTCAACATGGGGGGGGGGGTTGGTGCTTTGGGGCAGGAGGGGCTCTGCGCCCCTCACCCAAAAGTGCCTTGTCCCCATGTTGCCCACAACGCTGGCCAGGGGTTGTGGGGATCTGCGGGTGGAGGGCTTATCAATGGTGGTGAGGAGGCTCTATGTTGATGTTACTGCTTCTCTGATGGTGGTGAAGAGGCTCTGTGTTGATGTTACCAGATTTCCAGTGGTGGTCATCAGGCCACTGGCTGCAACTTCAGATGCTCACTCACATAGGTGAAGCCTTAAAATTCCTACTGCTTCGCTTGCTCTATCAGCATCCCATGGTCTTCACAATTAACCACTTCAGCCCCAGAAGGATTTCCCACTTTAGGACCAGAGCACTTTTTGCGATTCGGCACTGCGTCGCTTTAACTGACAATTGCGTGGTCGTGCGTCGTTGTACCCAAACGAAATTTGTGTCCTTTTTTTCCCACAAATAGAATTTTTTTTGGTGGTATTTGATCCCCTCTGTGTCATTTCGCCGCTATAAACAAAAGAAGAGCGACAATTTTGCAAAAAAACCCAGATTTCTTACTTTTTGCTAAAATACAAATCCAAGAAATATATAAAAAAGCATTTTTTTCCATTGGTTTTGGCCGATTTATATTTTTCCTCATATTTTTGAAAATTGGCGTTTATTGATTGCTTTGCGCAAAAGTTGCCGCGTTTATGGATGATGAGAATTAATTTCTGGGGTTTTTATTTATTTTTTTTATTTTACTAGTAATGTTGGCGATCTACGATTTTTAGCGGTACTGCGATTTTGCGGCGGACATATCGGACCATTTTGACACTTTTTTGGGACCATTGGCATTTATACAGCGATCAGTGCTATGAAAATGCACTGGGGGGGGGGGGGGTTGTTGTTCGCAGCGGATATATATATATATATATTTTAGTATCTGAGCTGCAGCCTCCACCTCTCAATTGTCCCACAATTATGTGGTTCAAATGGAGATAATATATGCAAATTATGGTGGGTATGGCGATGCTCACAGTGGATGAGTCCTTATTCAGATATGTTTGTGTGTGATAGTATCTTACAGCTGATAACCTATGTAATATGAATAATTAGTTATCTCATCAAAGTCTGTGGTATTGTGGAATTTGTGTAAATACATATGACTTTTAAAGTAATCCGTGTGATGAGTTGTAATAAGGTGTTCAAAAAAATAATAAAAAGAGCACTTCGTGTGTGAAATTTAGTAAAACATGATGCAAATAAGTGCAGATTCAGCAGAACACGGTAATATCCCGCAATAGTTACGTCCAAGCAAGGGAAAAAAGTTAATGTGGAAAAAGTGACCAAAGATAAAGTGCTTCAATCAAAATGTGCAATATCAATCCATAAATAGTGTATCATATATATATGGTAATAACTAATGCCTTTACAAAGTAAAAAAATGGTGTGATTTATGATAAAAAAATATAAAAATAAAATTAAAAGTTAAAATTAAAAATAAAAATTATCATGTGCATATAGTGTCTTGTGCTTAATCTATGGCAAACTGCTGAAAATATATATATATATATAAATATATATATATATATATAAATATATATATATAATAAGTCTGTTATTATATTGAAGGTAAAGTCTTTGAGAAACAACCACCATGTAATTCGTCTTAAGCTGTGCAAAAGGAGGCGTGAAGGGTTTCTTATAAAAGTGCTTCACGCCATGCAATCCCCTTGTGTCCAAACCACTCACCAGAGGTCGTCACCCTGAAAGGGGTACTTCACCATTGAAGGTAGTACTGGGTCCTTGATCCAAAAGGTTTTTGTCCCACAAAGATTCACATGTGTAAAAGGAGAGAGCAGAGATCTTGCGCAATATTGCTTTAAAGATTTATTGGTATAAAATACGATTTGCACTCACATTTACGAAGAGCAATTCAAGCATTTCAAGGTGGTAAAAAATATCCAATCCTGGAAAGGGAGCTGTATGTCCTGCGCTCCGTATGGATGAGACTCTAGGGTTATGCCGGAAATGACAAGTGACGTACGGTACACTCTACGGGTTTCGTCATCAAGACGTCTACTGGAGTGAATGCTTGAATTGTTCTTCATAAGTAAATAAACCCTTGCTCTATCTCCTCCCAGTCCATCATCCATAAGAATGGGTGTTCTCTGATATCTCTTACTAGTCTCATCCGCTTCTCTTAGTTTTTACATAGGAACTCTAAAGAGGAGCAAAATACAATAAGAAACACTGAAAGAACATAAACAAACTCTGAACAATAGAATTCCCCTTTTAATATTTGATTTTGATAGTTACAGTACATATTTCAGTTTCCCTAATTTTGCTTTCTAACCCGCTGCTATGTCTTGACTGTATTGGATGGTAGCATGGTTCCTTATTTATGTGATATTAGTTCAGAAGAGTTTTTAAAGGAAACAAATCAGATATGTTGTCATTAATTATTATGAAGAATGTAATAAAATGATCTTTTCATGAAATCTGCAACTGCCATGATTTTTACGTATGACAATGGCAGTCCCAGGGAAGTCCTATATGCTGTCTGTGTAAGGAATGTCCCCCGAAATTGAATTCACTGTGTGTGTGATTGGCCCTGTCACTATCCAAGGGAACCACACAGACCGTGAATTCAAGTTAAACACATCTTCTGCACTTGGATTTTAGGGGATCCAAGGGCTGCTTCTTTCCTCACACAATAGGATTTTCATTTTTTGGATTGTACTTTCTTTGTCAAATTTGTTTATTGGAATTTAACAAATTGCAAAGACAAGTTCAAAAGGAGAACAAAAGAGAACATGTCTGGATATAACAGAGAAATAAGACTTCATAATACAACTAAAAATGGCATATTTCACCAAACTTAACCACTTGCGAACCACCCGCCACAGCGTGACGGTGGCAGAGTGGCTCATTGTCGCAAATCGCTGTCATATGACGGCGGCCGCGATCACGCGCC
Source organism: Glandirana rugosa (assembly GCA_018402905.1). Taxonomy (NCBI): domain Eukaryota; kingdom Metazoa; phylum Chordata; class Amphibia; order Anura; family Ranidae; genus Glandirana; species Glandirana rugosa. The sequence continues at coordinate 7,311 of BLSH010421709.1, forward strand.
GTGAGCACTCACTCGCGCTCATGGCGCGTGCACTACTGTGCGATTTGTTAGAGGACCAATCGGTCTACAGGGCCAGGCCAATGATATTTGGCCTTGCCGTTCCGATCGGTCCTGACCAATGACATTGCTCCTCTGCCTCTGTAACTTTTAACCCTTTGATCACCCCCTGATCGCCCTCCCAGTTAACCCCTTCATTCCTGTCACCCCGTCACAGTGTCATATAGTGCAGTGATCTGATTTTTACTGATCGCTGTACTTGTGACCCTAAATCAGTGTTAGGGTAGGTAGTATTAGGCCTAGGTAGGTGTAAATACCCCCCTTGCCCCCCCATAACGTTTTTAACCCCTTCATTGCCCCCTGTCACCTGTGATCACTGTATAAGTGTCACGGGTGACGCTAGCTAGCTAGCTAGTTTTTTTTTTCAATCAGATTACCCGCCGTATATTATTTTATATACCTTTTCACCCGGCAGTGACCCCAGTTAGGTGTTAGCGTGTGTCAGGGTCAGCATAAACCCCGGGCAGGGCCAGTTAGTTAGGTACTCTGATACGCATACACACACACATTAGATAGGTGTTAGAGACTATTGCAATATCTGATCAGATCAATATCTGCGATCTGATCAGATATATATTAGCGTCCCCACTAGTTTAGTGCTCTAAAAAATGCAGCGTTAGCGGGATCAGCCCAGATACCTGCTAGCACCTGCGTTTAGCCCCTCTGCCCAGCCCAGCCCACCCAAGTGCAGGATCAATAGATCGCTGTCACTTACAAAACACATATCTGCAGCGTTCTCAGAGATCACGCCCGATCCCTGCAAAATCTGACAGTGAATATGGTAGCGTTTGAAACAGGTTCTGACAACCAGGTGTGCTTTCATGCCCGTGAGTCACGCTAGTGTACGTATCAAATTTAGAAAGTCCAAAATGTCCAATCGCACATACACTAGTGAAGAGGCCTACCTATGATGAGTATGACAGATGAGAGCGAGAACCGGTAGAGAGCAGCGGCACCCTGTCAGATAGCTCTGACAAAGAAGTTGTGGTCCCTGCTAGGGTCAGGTGTACCAGACCCCGTTCTGCTGTCGCTGAGGTGCATGGACCGCAGGGCTCTTGTATGGAGCAGAGAGCCAGTACTAGCGCTACTACTCGTTCTGGTGAATTGGCAAGCAACAGCGGCCTGGTACCCCCTGGACGTAGATGAACCAGCACTGCAGTATCACGTGGTGAATCCCATAAGTGCAGTTCAAGATGGTGTGGCTAGCACGAATAGTGTCCCGCAACCACAAAGAAAATGAACTCCGGCCCACAGAACCTATAGTGCCCTTCCCACTCAATTTGCTAACCCTGATTGGTAACCCCCCCTTCAGCGCCCGTACTTCCCCCATTCACTGGCCAACCCGGAATCACGGTGAATACAGTTGATTTTACGGCCATCGATTTTTATTCGCTGTATTTGACGGAAGATCTCTATAGATTTATAGTGGAACAAAGCAATGTATATGCTGGTTAATTAATCGTCGCTAATCCCCATTTGACACTTGCCAGAGACTGGAAACCAATCACGGTTCCAGAATGTAAGACCTTTCTGGGCCTTTCCTACCTCATGGGCATAACTAAAAAAACTGAGTTGTGGTCATATTGGTCCACTGACCCAATTCACCATATGTGTTCTCTGCTTACATGTCCAGGGCCCGATACGAGCAGATTTTGCTGTTCACAACCAAGTTGTGTGAGTGGACGAGTCCCTGGTCACATTTTTTGGCCGTCTTGCTTTCAAACAGTACGTCCCCAGCAAGCGTACCACATACGGGGTCAAGATGTATAAGCTCTGTAACAGGGCCACAGGCTATACATGTAGTTTCATGGTTTATAAGGGCAAAGATAGTCACGTAAAGCCGGAAGGATGCCTAGACTACATAGAGAGCGCTGGCAAGATTGTGTGGAGCTTGGTGTCACCCTTATTCAGAAAGGGGTACCACTTGTACGTGGACAATTATTGCACGAGCGTGCCACTTTTTAGTCACTTGTTTGATCATCAAATTGGCGCATGTGGCACTGTGCGATCTAATCGCCAGGGCTTCCCCCAATGGCTTGTAGATTCCCGTCTTAGACCGGGAGAGAGAGCCTGCTTGAAGTGTAATAATTTGCTTGCGATGAAGTGGAGGGACAATCCAAATGTTTTCTTTCTGACCTCGCTTCATACAGATATGACCGTCCAAATTTCTATGACGACTGGTGTTTTGGAGAAACCCCTCTGTGTCCACGATTATAACCTAAATATGGGAGGGGTGGACCTTAACGACCAGTTATTACCGCCGTACCTAATTACCCATAAAGCTAGAGGCTGGTACAAAAAAGTGTTTATATATACCTTTTTCAATTGGCTTTGCTGAACGCTAATGTCTTATACAGAGCTTCAGGACGGACGGGATCCTTCCTCAAATTCATGGAAGAGATCGTCACAGCCCTTCTGTTTCCAGATGGTGCTGCACCCTCAGTTCAGACTGTGAATGCAGTTAGCCGGCTGCATGGAAGGCACTTTCCATGAGTCCTCCGTGGTACCCCAGGCCACAGAGCACCGCAAAAGAGATGTCGTGTCTGCAGACGATGCGGATACAGGCGTGACACCCGCACTTATTGCCCCACCTGTCCTGACCAGCCTGGTCTCTGCATCAATGACTGTTTTGAACGCTACCACACATTAGTGAATTATTAGCGTAGGGTGCAGCAGACACAGTGATAGGCACACTTACATAGGGTCTCCAAAGATGCCAGTGCATTTTGAGAGACCCAAATCTGAAACCAGTTAGTTTTTAGTTACAAAAAAAAGGCGTACCAAAAAAACCCCAAAACAATAAAAACATTTTAAAACAAAAAAAATAACAAATCGTAAAAAAAAAAAAAACACAAAAAATAAAATAAAAAAGCCAAATACAGTTGTACGTTTCTTTTTTCTCTCTCTCTCTCTTGTTTTCTCTCTAATCTCTCTCTATTGTTGATATTTATTATGCATACCTGTTAGTTACTGTTTTTATAGCTATTCTTTGCAGGTATGTATTTTTTATGTTAATGCTTACCTGTAATGTTTTATTGTTAATGTTTTAAAAATGTTTCTTTTTAGCAGGTATGTATTTTTTTTATGTTACTGTATTTTATTAATTGTTTATTCCTTTTCAGGTGCGCCATTCAGCTGCAGCACTAATTTATTAATGGTGACAGCAAAAGCGTTTGCTCCCACCATTCATAAAGCAGTGACTCCAGCACTGTTTCACACCACAGTTAAAAAAGAGCAAATATACCGGAGCATAGGGGCAGTGGGTGGAAATTGGGGCGGATTGCCCCTATGCTCCTATATTTTTTTAAAAAGGGGCTATGCCCACCATTAGAAGTGGGTGGATGAGGGGAGGTTTTCTAATGGTGGGCATATCCACCAATTGATTCTTTTTTTTCATTTAACCCACAGGCTGCATGAAAAAAAAAGAACAATACAATATATGCCCAACAAGGACCAGCAACATACTAGCATGTTGCTGGTCTCTTCAGGTTCTCCTGCCCCACCAGTGAACGCGAGAATGCAGCTGGTGGTTCCGCCAGCTGACCATAGAGCTGATCGAAGATTAGAATGGCTCCAATCATCTCTACGGCCTAAGAAACCGGAGGCTACCAGCATATTGTGACTTCAGTTTCGCCGGATATAAACAGCACCATTGGGAAATTGGGGAAGCATCTTATCACACCAATTTTGGTGTGGTCAGATGCTTTAAGGGCTGGGGAAAGATCAAGAGTCTAGTAGACCCCAAATTAAAAAAAATATATATGCGACAACAACTATTTTTATCATAGGGGACAGTGTAAAAATAAAATAAAAAGCAAAATGATTTAAAAAAAAAAAATGCACCCCTGCCACCCCCCCCCCCCGTGCAAAGGTGGACGCAAGCGTCAGTCTCGTGTCGTATGTACACAACAATTTCACCATGCATGTGAGGTATCACTGCGAACGTCAGATCGTGGGCAGTAATTCTTCAGTAGACCTACTCTGCAGGTCTAAAGTGGTAACCTGTAAAGATTTTTAAAAATGTATATAGTTTGTCGCCGCTTTGTGGGTGTGCGTCATTTTTAAAAGCATGTCATGTTTGGTGTCTATGCACTCAGCATGAGATCAACTTTTATAGTTCACCAAAAATTTGGGCAAAATAGTATGTTTCTGTGCATTAAAATTCAAAAAAGTGTTTTTTTCCCCCAAAAATTGCATTTGAAAAATCGCTGCGCAAATACTTTGTGAAAAAAAAATGTAACACCCACTATT
>BLSH010421709.1:11628-22195 GCA_018402905.1 Glandirana rugosa
AATTGAAAAAAAAAAAAAAAATGCACCCCGTGCACACGCGCAAAGGTGGACGCAAGCGTCAGTCTCGTGTCGTATGTACACAACAATTTCACCATGCATGTGAGGTATCACTGCGAACGTCAGATCGTGGGCAGTAATTCTTCAGTAGACCTACTCTGCAGGTCTAAAGTGGTAACCTGTAAAGATTTTTAAAAATGTATATAGTTTGTCGCCGCTTTGTGGGTGTGCGTCATTTTTAAAAGCATGTCATGTTTGGTGTCTATGCACTCAGCATGAGATCAACTTTTATAGTTCACCAAAAATTTGGGCAAAATAGTATGTTTCTGTGCATTAAAATTCAAAAAAGTGTTTTTTTCCCCCAAAAATTGCATTTGAAAAATCGCTGCGCAAATACTTTGTGAAAAAAAAATGTAACACCCACTATTTTAATCTGTAGCGCCTCTGCTTTAAAAAATATATAATGTTTGGGGGTTCAAAGTAATTTTCTAGCAAAAAAAAAAATTTTTTTTAAGTAAACGTGTCAGAAAAGACTTGGTGGTTCAAATGGTTAGAAGAGTGGGTGATGTTGGGTATAAAATGCCAGGACAGTTCAAACCACCCCCCCCCCCCCACCCAAATGACCCATTTTGGAAAGTAGACATCCCAAGCTATTTTCTGAGAGGCAAGTTGAGTGGAAGTCCATGGAATATTTTATTTCTTTGTCATAAGTGATTGAAAAATGACAAAAAAAAAAAATTACACAAAGTTGTCACTGAAATGATATATTGCTCACACATACCCATGGCATGTGTGAGCAATATATCATTTCAGTGACAACTTTGTGTAAAAAAATAAAAATAAATAAATAAAAATTGTCATTTCCTCAAAACTTGTGGCAAAATATAAAATATTCCATGGACTCAGCATGCCTCTCAGCATATATATTGTGGTGTCTACTTTCCAAAATGGGCATTTCATGGCCTCCGAAACCTGGATAGGTAGTGTGGCGTGAAGGCATACATTTTTGCCCTTAGAAATCCTGAAGGCGGCGATTGGTTTTCAGGGTCCTGTATGTGGATAGGCTCACAAAAAGTCTCACACATGGGGTATCCCCATACTCAAAAGAAGCAGCAGAAGGTACAGTCAGGTCCATAAATATTGGGACATTGACACAATTCTAATCTTTTTGGCTCTATACACCACCACAATGGATTTGAAATTAAACTAACAAGATGTGCTTTAACTGCAGACTTTCAGCTTTAATTTGAGGGTATTTACATCCAAATCAGGTGAACGGTGTAGGAATTACAACAGTTTGTATATGTGCCTCCCACTTTTTAAGGGACCAAAAGTAATGGGACAGTTGGCTGCTCAGCTGTTCCATGGCCAGGTGCGTGTTATTCCCTCATTATCCCATTTACAAGGAGCAGATAAAAGGTCCAGAGTTCATTTCAAGTGTGCTATTTGCATTTGGAATCGGTTGCTGTCAACTCTCAATATGAGATCCAAAGAGCTGTCACTACCAGTGAAGTAAGCCATCATTAGGCTGAAAAAACAAAACAAACCCATCAGAGAGATAGCAAAAATATTAGGTGTGGCCAAATCAACTGTTTGTAACATCCTTAAAAAGAAAGAAGGCACCGGTGAGTTCAGCAACACCAAAAGACCCGGAAGACCACGGAAAACAACCCTGGTGGCTGTCCCATTACTTTTGGTCCCTTAAAAAGTGGGAAACACATATACAAACTGTTGTAATTCCTACACCGTTTACCTGATTTGGATGTAAATACCCACAAATTAAAGCTAAAAGTCTGCAGTTAAAGCACATCTTGTTCGTTTCATTTCAAATCCATTGTGGTGGTGTATAGAGCCAAAAAGATTCGAATTGTGTCGATGTCCCAATATTTATGGACCTGACTGTATTTTGGGGGTGTAATTCCACACATACCCATGGCATGTGTGAGCAATATATAATTTCAGTGACAACTTTGTGTAATTTTTTTTTTGGTCATTTTTCAATCAAAAAATAAGATATTCACTGTGCTCAACATGCCTCTCAGCAAATTCCTTGGGGTATCTACTTTCCAAAATAAGGTCATTTGGGGGAGGGGGTTTGTACTGCCCCTCCATTTTAGCACCTCAGGAAATAAGATAGGCAGTCATAAAATAAAAGCTGCGTAAATTCCAGAAATGTACCCTAGTTTGTAGACGCTATAACTTTTGCGCAAACCAATAAATATACGCTAATTGACTTTTTTTTACCCGAGACATGTGGCTGAATGCATTTTGGCTAAAAAGTATGACTAAAATTTAGTTTATTGTAATAACAAAGTTGAAAATATAATTTTTTTTTCAAAATTTTCATCTTCTTTTCTTTATATCACAAAAAATAAAAAGCGCAGAGGTGAACAAATACCACCAAAAAAAAAAGCTATATTTGTGGAGAAAAAAATCACTGACGTTTCTGGATTCTAAATCATGGGGAAAGCAAAAGAATTGTCAAAGGATCTGTAGGAAAAGGTAGTTGAACTGTATAAAACAGGAAAGGGATATAAAAAGATATCCAAGGAATTGAAAATGCCAATCAGTAGTGTACAAACTCTAATCAAGATGTGGAAAATGAGGGGTTCTGTTGAAACCAAACCACGGTCAGGTAGACCAACTAAAATTTCAGCCACAACTGCCAGGAAAATTGTTCGGGATACAAAGAAAAACCCACAAATAACTTCAGGACTCTCTGAAAACATGCTGTGTGGCTGTTTCAAGATGCTCAATAAGGAGGCACTCGAAGAAAGATGGGCTGCATGGTCGAGTCGCCAGAAGAAAGCCATTACTACGCAAATGCCACAAAGTATCCTGCTTACAATACGCCAAGCAGCATAGAGACAAGCCTCAAACCTTCTGGCACAAAGTCATTTGGATTGATGAGACCAAAATTTAGCTTTTTGGCCACAACCATAAACCCTACATTTAGAGAGTAGTCAACAAGGCCTGTGAAACACAGAGGTGGATCACTGATGTTATGTGTGAGCTGCAAAGGCACAGGAAATTTGGACAAAACTGATGGCAAGATGAATGCATCTGGCATTTGTATGTTTGTATATGATTTTTATTAATTTTATCAATACATTTGCAGCAATCACAGACTTATTTTTATATATATATATAAATATATGTATATGTATATATTTATATACAGTTGTGCTCATAAGTTTACACACCCTGGCAGGATTTATGATTTATTGGCCATTTTTCAGAGAATATGAATGATAACACAAAAACTTTTCTTTCACTCATGGTTAGTGTTTGGCTGAAGCCATTTATTTCAATCAACTGTGTTTATTCTTTTTAAATCATAATGACAACAGAAACTACCCAAATGACCCTGATAAAAAGTTTACATACCCCAGGTCTTAATACCGTGTATTGCCCCCTTTAACATCAATGACAGCTTGATATATTTTGTGGTATTTGTGGATGAGGCTCTTTATCTTTTCAGATGGTAAAGCTGCCCATTCCTCTTGGCAAAAAGCCTCCAGTTCCTGGAAATTCTTGGGCTGTCTTGCATGAACTGCACGTTTGAGATCTCCCCAGAGTGGCTCAATGATATTGAGGTCAGGTGACTGAGAAGGCCACCCCAGAACTTTCACTTTATTTTGCTGTAGCCAATGACAGGTAGACGTGGCCTTGCATTCTGGATCATTGTCATGTTGGAATGTCCAAGCATCTCTCATGAGCAGCTTCCTGGCTGATAAATGCAAATGTTCCTCCAGTATTTTTTGATAACATACTGCATTCATCTTGCCATCAATTTTGACCAAATTTCTTGTGCCTTTGTAGCTCACACATCCCCAAAACATCAGTGATCCACCTCTGTGTTTCACAGGCCTTGTTGACTCCTCTTCAAATGTAGCGTTTATGGTTGTGGCCAAAAAGCTTAATTTTGGTCTCATCACTCCAAATGACTTTGTGCCAGAAGGTTTGAGGCTTGTCTCTGTGCTGTTTGGAGCATTGTAAGCAGGATACTTTGTGACATTTGCGTAGTAATGGCTTTCTTCTGGCGACTCAACCAAGCAGCCCATCTTTCTTCGAGTGCCTCCTTATTGTGCATCTTGAAACAGCCACACCACTTGTTTTCAGAGTCCTGAAGTTATTTGCGGGATTTTCTTTGCACCCCGAACAATTTTCCTGGCAGTTGTGGCTGAAATTCTAGTTGGTCTACCTGACCGTGGTTTGGCTTCAACAGAACCCCTCATTTTTTGATTAGAGTTTGAACACTGCTGATTGGCATTCTCAATTCATTGGATATCTTTTTATATCCCTTTTCTGTTTTATACAGCTCAACTACCTTTTCCTGCAGATCCTTTGACAATTCTTTTGCTTTCCTCATGACTCAGAATGCAGAAACATCAGTGCAGCACTGGATGAAAGATGCAAGGGTCTGTCAGGAGTTCAGAAACTCATGGACCTTTTATACACACACACTAATTACAAGCAAACAGATCACAGGTGAGGATGGTTACCTTTAATAGCCATTCAAACCCCTTTGTGTCAACTTGTGTACATGTAATCAGGCCAAAATCACCGGGATATGTAAACTTTTGATCAGGGTCATTTGGGTAGTTTCTGTTGTCATTATGATTTAAAAAGAGTAAACACCGCTGATTGATAATGAATGGCTTCAGCCAAACACGAACCATGAGTGAAAAATGTTTTTGTGTTATCGTTCATATTCTCTGAAAAATGGCCAAGAAATCATAAATTCTGCCAGGGTATGTAAACTTATGAGCACAACTATATATATATATATATATATATATATATATATATATACACATATACACAAACAATTCTATTTTTTTCAAGGTAAGGGTTCACATAAGGGAACAGGTAACTCTGAGGCCCCTTTCACACTTATGCGACTTGGGACTGAAAAGTCGCATGACAAGTCATTCCCCATGATTTCCAATGAGTACCGTTTATATCTGTATGACTTCAAGTTGTGCCGACTTCAAAGTAGTCCCTGCATTACTTTGGCCCAACTTTGATGCAACTTGTGGTCCGTAGACTTCAATAATAAAGCAGTTGTATACCTGTATAAAAAAATAAATAAATAAATAAATAAAAAAAACCTGTGAGAGATAGTCATAATGAGCTAGTATGCGCCGCATACTAGCTCATTATGAAATGCTTACCTCAGAATGAAACTGCGACGGGTCCGAACGGTCACCGCAGAGGGAGCCAACATGTTCCCTCGGGGGATCCTTCAGGGTACACGGCTCCGGCGCTATGAGTGGCCGGAGCCATGAGAAGTCACTCCCGCGCATGCCCGCTGGAGCCTTCGTCGTGACGTCAGCGGCTGCATTTAGGGCGAATATCTCCTAAACTATGCAGGTTTAGGAGATATTAATTTTACCTACAGGTAAGCCTTATTATAGGCTTACCTGTAGGTAAAAGTAAAAAAAAATCAGGTAGACAACCGCTTTAACCACTTCAGCCCCGGAAGAATTTCCCACTTTAGGACCAGAGCACTTTTTGCGATTCGGCGCTGCGTCGCTTTAACTGACAATTGCACGGTCGTGCGACGTTGTACCCAAACAAAATTTGCGTCCTTTTTTTCCCACAAATAGAGCTTTCTTTTGGTGGTATTTGATCACCTCTGCGTCATTTCTGATCGCCGCTATAAACAAAAGAAGAGCGACCATTTTGCAAAAAAACTCAAATTTCTTACTTTTTGCTAAAATTCAAATCAAAAAAAAATATAAAAAAACATTTTTTTTCACCGTTTTTGGCCGATTTATATAATTCCTCATATTTGCGATAAAAAAATCGCAATCGGCGTTTATTGATTGGTTTGCGCAAAAGTGGCCGCGTTTACGGATGGTGAGAATTCATTTCTGGGGTTTTTATATTTTTTTTATTTTTCACTGGTAATGGCGGCGATCTGCGATTTTTAGCGGTAATGCGATATTGAGGCAGACATGTCGGAACATTTTGACACTTTTTTGAGACCAATGACATTTATTCAGCGATCAGAAATTTAAATGTCCACTGATTACTGTATAAATATCATTGGCAGTGAAGGGGTTAACCTGCAGGGGGAGAGCTAGGGGTTAACTGTGTTCCCTGGGTGTGTTCTTACTGTGGGGGGGTTGGGCTAACATGGGCATGAGAGATCTAACTGATCCCAGTGACAGGGATCAGTAGATCTCTCATACCCCACTGACAGAGCGGGGAACCGCCGTGTTTACATCGGCGGTTCCCCCGTTCTTTCCCTGTAGCCGCTCATCGCGGCTTGCCGGCAGACATCGGGTCCGCCTGAGCCGCGGGCACACTCCCCAGGAGTGCGGCGCGCGCCTCCTGGTGGCCAAATGCGGATCGCCGCTTATTTACGGCGATTCGCGCAGGGCTCCCTGACTGCCGCCGTGAAAACACGGCGCGCAGTGGGGAACCTGTTAAACACTCAAAGTCGCATGCAAATCGCACCTGAATAATATAGATGTGATTTCTGTACTATTTCTGTACGGCTTTGTAATATTTTTTTCATTGTGCCAAAGTTGGACCAAAGTCGTACTGATACGAAATTGTGGTAAAATCGCAGCAAAATCGCAGTAAGACTGCGTCGCACAAGTGTGAAAGGGGCCTAAGAACGTGGCTCCTTAGCTTCCCTTCTTAAATCTTGCACTACAATACCATATTAGATGTAATAGCTAATATGATAAATTATATGAATATTACGTTGTTAATCAGGTATTATACCCAAGTACTTGGTGGTAAGGGCAAGAAGAGTAACATTATAGGATGACAATGGGACATTAGCATAGGTGTGTGTAGCCTTTTGCATTAGGGTGTGCACCCCAAAGCTCAGATACATATGTGTGTGTTATATACATGTGAGTGTATATATACTGACAATATCCATAGAATACTGGACATTGTCAGTAGGGCAGAGATTGGTGCATGTCGTTTTTACTTATTATTTTTTACAGTTTTATTTTTTTTTTATTTGTTTACAATATTTTTAGGAGCCCCATTAGGGGGTTTTGGTGAAATATCAGGGATCTAAACAGGAGGGATCTGCCCCACATAGGGTGATTAGGGTGTGCCCAGGCACACCTGGCACACTCTGTGTGCACGCCTATGAACATAAGGTAACTTTGCACCTGTGTCAGATGGGATATAGCAACAGGGCACATAGGTACTGTGATGCGTGTGTAATGTAGTACATGGCAACATAGCACTTCACTACTTAGTAACATAATATATAACAGCAAGATGATTAGACCAGGTAACATGGTAATATGATGAAATAGCACCATATAAAATGGTTACTATTCCCTTTAAATATTTAGATTAGTTAATATACTACAGCATTTCTGTAAGCAGAAGAGTTGAGGCTAAGCTACATTACTCTATTTACTTATTTCTGGCTCTTAGGGGAGCAACCCCAACACCCTCAGTGCATGTACTTTGGCTTATAACACTCACATATGCATACATTTACATATGCATTATTATTACCATTTATTTACAAGGCATCATCCTGTTGTGCTGAGTTGTATCGCTGGGGATTCATAATTTAAGGTACCAAGGGCATGCAAATGCTGAAGATGGATAAAAAGCTGTCCCAGGCGTATGAGGGTTTGCATGTTCTTGCAATTTATATGCTATTTGTATGTTTAAATGTGCATTTATTTCCCTATCCAGGAAACATATTTTATGGGTGATTCATAAGTAGCTTTTATTGATATCCTAATAACCACTCTGGTAATTACCACTAGTGTTTACTTCATCATTAAAGCAAAAAAGTTATGATTTTAGTATGACTATGCCATGAAGTGTTCCTATGCATGTATGTACGTATGTGCATGTAGAATTAAAGTACAGTAATACCTCGGATTGAGAGTAACGCGGTATACAAGTGTTTTGCAAAACAAGCTCATTTTTTTTTTTTTAAATCCTTACTTGATTTGAGAGTGCTGTCTCGCAAGACAAGCAGGATTCAAGCCTCTGGTGTATGTATTACTGTATGTGGCCAGAGGTCTGGGGGCGCTGGTGGTTCCCAGTGCATCGTGCATTACTCAAGCGATGCTCGGAGACACTCTCAGTTGGGTGGGGCGGGCCTAACGTGTGTCGGAACAGCCAAAAGTGTCAACAGTTCCAGATTGCCTCCGAGCATCACCAGCGCTCCCACACCTCTGGCCACATACAATATTGTATACATCAGCGCCCCAGCATCAATGGCCACATACAATACTGCATACACTAGCAGTGGTTGTGGAACGAATCATCTAAGTTTCCATGGTTTCTCATGGGGAAACTCGCTTTGATATACAAGTACTTTGGATTACAAGCATGCTTCTGGAAAGAATTATGCTTGTAATCCAAGGTATTACTGTAAATGTAAACCCTTGCTGAATGACATTTAATTTGCAAATGGATTGTATATAAAACTGGCATTTTTAACAAAGTATCATTTTAACCTTTTTGCTCATAGATTGCTGCCGATTTTCTGCAGGTCTTTGCAGCCACTTCCTGTCTATTCCAGTGAGGGCTGCATTGCATTTCACAGTGGTCTTCCAGGTGGTGACTAGAGTGGACTGTGCCTGTGAATGGCTGCTGAACCAGCTAGTTAAAGACTCAATTGTAAGCCTGTATGCCAATGCAGGAGCACAATTGGGAGACAAGGACATTGTCATCCTATACCAGGATCCATATGAACAAAAACCTTCATGCCAAGATAATGAACATGACTTTTAAAATCGAATAAACATGTAAGGTCCTGTTCACACGGGGTGATTATCTGTGTGGCCCATGCAGGGCCATATTTTACTGGCATTGGGATGCACAGGAGTTGCATGCATCCCTGTGCTTGGCAGTCCCATAAATGTGTATTGGGGCACATGGCTGCATGGACACAGCCACTGTGTCCACAATGCTCGCCCTGTGTGTTCAGGGCTGTGCACCCTCATGGATGTCACATTGGAACACAGCAGCTCTAACTCATGGCCCTGCACGGGTCTTAACGTCTTTACTTTTCTGGATATTTGACATACAAATTCCTAACATACAATTAGACTTATGCATACTTGTGAAAAATGGGCATTCAACAAACTGACTTTAACCACTTACCTACCGGGCCACTTTTTTACATTTGGTGGTCACAAGCTAAAAACATTTTTTTTTTGCTAGAGAATTACTTAGAACCCCCAAACATTATATATTTTTTTTTTCAAACACCCTAGAGAATAAAGTGGCGATTGTTTCAATACTTTTTGTCACACGGTATTTGCGCAGCGGTCTTTCAAGCGCGATTTTTTTGGAACAATTTTACTTTTTTGAGTTAAAAAATTAGACAACAGTAAAGTTAGCCCAATTTTTTTCCATATTGTGAAAGAGGATGTTACGCCGAGTAAAAAGATACCATACATGACCTGGTTGAAAATTGCACGCACTCACGGAATGGCGACAAAGTCCGGTATTTAAAAAGTTCCATAGGCGACGCTTTAAAAATTTTTAACGGTTACCAGGTTAGAGTTACAGAGGAGGTCTTTTGCTAGAATTATTGCTCACACTCTGGCGATCGCGGCGATACCTCACGTGTGGTTTGAACACCGTTTTCATATGTGGGCGCGACTTACGTATGCGTTTTCTTTGCTGCGCGAGCTCGCGGGGACGGTGGCGATTTAAATCTTTTTTTTTTTTAATTTCATTTATTTATTTAATTTTAGCACTGTTCCTTTAAAAAAAAAAAAATCTGATCACTTTTATTGCTATCACAAGGAATGTAAACATCCCTTGTGATAGTAATAGGTGGTGACAGGTACTCTTTTTGGAGGGCCGGGGGGTCTAAAAGACCCCCCATCCCTTCTTTACACTTCACAGTATTCAGATCGCCAAAAACGGCGATTCTAAATACTGTCGTTTTTTTAAATTTGGCGCCGTTAGCCGCCGTGAAAACCGGAAGTGAGGTTGTGACGTCGCTTCCGGAATTTGCCGAAGGAGACCCGATCGGAGCCGATTACGGCTTTGATCAGGTCTCCTTCCAGCCGGCGGACGCGCCGGATCGTCGCTCCGGTCTCCCGGTGGAACGGGAGGCCGGAGAAGAGCGGCGGAAGGCGGCGGGAGGGGGGGGCGTCCTCTCCCGCCTCCTGGGGTAACGACCGAGCGGCTCCCGAGCCGGATCGGTCGTTACCCCTGGATAGCCGACCGTCCGCTCTAAAAAATGATACCGGGATATAGCCTGCAGGTGCAGGCTATGTCCCGGTACAGCCGCTCAAACCCGACCGCCGCCTATTTACGGCGCTGGTCGGGAAGGTGTTAAGTCATTTCACATATTTGGATAATATCCTTTATGCTTACTTTGACACTGAGCATTCACAATATTTTTAGTCCAAACTGATCCTACTACTAAACCAAGCCCCTAAACCTGAACCTAATCATAATCAATGTAGCAAAAAGAATAACCCCTATTGGTGGGACTTTGAGGGTGGTGGAGCAGAAAAATAGTCAATGCCACATATTCCGATAAAAAGTGAAATGGCAAATGGACTTATTCTGTGTACATAAATATCACATCCACAGTGTT
>BLSH010421709.1:22205-48579 GCA_018402905.1 Glandirana rugosa
TATACACCGTAACTGATAAAAAGACGAGGTGGTGGGAGTTTCAGGGTGGTTATCCCCAATAAGAAAAACGATGTAACTAATACTAATCCAAGTCCAAATCCCCGAACCAAATCATCATCCTAGTCAAACCTGATTTTTATAACACTTACGAGCTCTAAAAAATGATACCGGGATATAGCCTGCAGGTGCAGGCTATGTCCCGGTACAGCCGCTCAAACCCGACCGCCGCCTATTTACGGCGCTGGTCGGGAAGGTGTTAAGTCATTTCACATATTTGGATAATATCCTTTATGCTTACTTTGACACTGAGCATTCACAATATTTTTAGTCCAAACTGATCCTACTACTAAACCAAGCCCCTAAACCTGAACCTAATCATAATCAATGTAGCAAAAAGAATAACCCCTATTGGTGGGACTTTGAGGGTGGTGGAGCAGAAAAATAGTCAATGCCACATATTCCGATAAAAAGTGAAATGGCAAATGGACTTATTCTGTGTACATAAATATCACATCCACAGTGTTTTCTATGTGTCTAGGTTCCTATGTTCACTATGATGTATTTGTCTTCCTCCATTTCCCCCCCCACCCCCCCTCTAGATAAGGTGCGTATAGGTACGCGAATACATTCTGCAATAAGCCCCTGACGAAGGGCTTGAACCTGAAATGCGTCGGGGCTCTTCTCCTTTTGCGTAGGACTGCGGAATGGTGTACAGAACACGTACTCCAATTGGTGTGGGCCTACTGGCCGAAATATTTTCATGGTTTTAACAGGATGTGATATTTATGTACACAGAATAAGTCTATTTGCCATTTCACTTTTTATCTGTATTCATATGCAATGAATGAAAAAACCTTTATAGGAATATGTGGTATTGACTGTTTTTCTGCTCCACCATCCTCAAAGTCCCACCAATAGGGGTTATTCTTTTTGCTACACAGTATTTGGGGATTGGTGGTGGTGTCAGACCAGCATTGCTTGCTTGTTGAACCTCTATAATCATAATCAATTGTATTATCACACTGAAACCCTAAATCAGCTGTACCATAAGCAACACTGTTCATATAAAGACATCCATAACAATGCCAGCGCTTTGATATAACATTTCTAGGCTCCACAAAACATTTTATATAATGGGAACTGAACAAAGACCTTCAAAGGCAGGATCACCAGTTATTTTTTTTAATTCTGTAGATTTAAAACTTTTAATAATGATTTCTGAAATATCATTAAGATATTAAAGCCTATATGAAATTCTAGTGATTAAGTTGACAAGTGCTATAATGAGAACTGTATGTGCTCACATTAGGGGCATTCTTTAACCATGTAGCAAGTGGGCTCCCAATGGCTTCCAATATAAACAGTTTCCATTAAAAAAAATAAAAATGAATCCCTTTATAAAAAAACAAAACAAAAGTACCCCACTGTGTGAGTCACTTAATCTCAGTCACCCTTTCACATGGGTACATTTACGAATTTTATAAATGTTTTTCAAAAATCCAAAATATCATGAAATAACTTAAAGATATCCATTTTATATATGATTTCTTATCTGCCCAGATTGCAATCTTTCAGCATTAACTTTCTGAAAGGAGGAAAGTACCCCCTGGAGATAATGGACTAATGGCTAAGAACCAGTGCCGCACGGTAAGTAATGAGGGGTTAGCTTTAGGCACATAACTATTAGAAACAACTTTAGTCACCTGATCTGGTCTCTTGCATCATTTTCACACACTGATTTCTGTGCCATGTTCTATTCAACACCTAAGGGCAACCATAAGAGGGCATTTGGATTACCAGGCATGTGACTGGCCTCAGGTGCTGACCACTAGGAACTCCATAAACATGAATGCTCGGCTTTTGTCAAACATTTGTTTTATCTGCTTAGAAGTGTGGAGAAACTATATGCTGCCAACACCACTTACTACAGGAGAAAGTAACAGCAAGTGGACCAGGCTGTGTAAGCCATCAGGCTGCACTTTATCCCCTCAAGTGTGGTAATCTTGCAGGTGTCTGATGTGGATGAAAAACACCACACTGTAAGACTGTCATCTCATGTACATGGGCAAAATAACTA
Organism: Glandirana rugosa; assembly: GCA_018402905.1. Taxonomy (NCBI): domain Eukaryota; kingdom Metazoa; phylum Chordata; class Amphibia; order Anura; family Ranidae; genus Glandirana; species Glandirana rugosa. Next base: position 24,283 of record BLSH010421709.1, read on the forward strand.
CATGCATTGATTTTTAAAACAAAAGACCAAATGCCAGATGACAAATAGTACTTTTTTGCAGAAAAAAAAAAAAAACAACAAAATTTGAAAGACAACACTTTACATCACGTGTCAAACACAAGGCCCGCCGGGCCATTTCATGTGGCCCTCCCATCCAGGGCTTTTTTTTTACCTGGAACATGGCAGAACTCTGTTCTCTACCTCCAGCTCTCGCCCTCCACTCCCCAGCCACCACTGTCACTTGTAACCACAGCTGAACCCTTCTGTGGTTACATGGAGAGCTTTCCTCTTGGAAGCTCTTACAGATCCCTGCCTGCCCTGCTCCTGACAGGGACAAGGGAGATGCAGATGCAGTGTGGGATGGAGCATCATTTGGTAAGCTGCACTGTGATCCCCATCTGTGCCCAGGTGCACAGATGCCAACCAAAGATCTCCCTGCAAGTAAAAGAAACACTGCTGAGAGGTACTAGAGTCGGGCCAGGTAGGTGAGATGCAAGGAAGCTTTTGTAGCGCACGCCTCAACCCTGCACTCTGTACATAGGGCTCCCCTGAAGTCCACACAGAACGCACTCCTGGTATTTAATTTGCTGAAATTTGATTGAAATTTTTCGGTATAACAAGAGAGGTAAGAACAGTAGAGAAACAAGATGTGAGCATTAATAGCATCAATATACTTTGCATGTATACTGCTCCCCAAGTACAAAATGAGAACGGCAACCATCTTATACCACAATAGGTCGTGGTTAAGACAGGACTTGTGGAACATCAATTTATAAGAGTACGTTGAACATCTAAGACATAAAGAATGTTTGTTTGCTTACAAGACATATCAATAAAAAAGGTAACATCCAGGCACACTCCTGGTATTTATTGCCCCTTTAAGACCCTCCCACTGTTAGAACAATTTGGCCACACCCACCATTCTATGTGTTCCACCACTGCTCATGGATGAGTTCCTGCACCTATTCTCTGAAAAAAAAAGAGCCCTGGATAAATCTATATAGTCAGGTACAACTGGCCCATTTAGGGAAACCATAATGCTCATGCATCCTGGGATGAAATGGAGTTTGACATTTCTGCTTTACACAATTAGGCAAGAACAGGTACATTAAGGAGATTTAGACTGCATAGTTACAGCTTTTATTCCTGAAATGTACTCAAATGTGGAACTGTACAATTGTGAACAACATGAGGGCTTTCCTGTGCTTGTGTACTAAGTTCAATTCTTTTTGGTGCTTGCAAGTTCTGTTTGTGCTTGCATGGGTTCCCTTTGGATGTTGTGGTTTCCCACAATTTGAAACACAAAGTAGATTTACCGGCTTTGAACTACACTGGCCCTAGAGTATATGTGCCTGTCCTAGGGACTTAAAATTGTCCTAGAGGCAAGGAATGCGGTTAAAAGGTCCTATGTATTTTACATTCAACTTAAAGAATATGCTGGGGCAAAGAACACAACTAAAATAAATCTATAAATGTGGAAATTCTAGCAAACGGGTTGCCAAGTACGCATCCAGTAAAAATATCAGTAACGGGCTAAAAAGGGATGTTTGATGATCAGCACTCATGATATATTTCTGTGGAAGCTCCCCGGTCAGTTCTAGAGCACACATTGGAAATGTCACTTGTAAATGCCAATTAAGAAATTACAAGCAGTCCTGAAAGGTAGGGATTGTGGTTGCTGACATTCTCCTGACATGGAGAACATCTGACCAGGGCCTTTGGCAAAATATAGAAGGGGGGGACAAAATATGAAATTTCAAGACCTATGCTGTCAGCTCTTATCGTTTTTGAGGCGAGATGCTTGTCGAATGTGAGTTCAGTGGGGGTGATGCTGGATGTGGAGTACAAGCCTTGCGGTAATGTAGATAGGTGCTGAAAGCGCTGTCGGAATGGCGCGGTGCTCCTGGGTGATGTAACTATGTTTGAAAGAGTGAGATGGGGGAGGATTGAGGGGTGGGTGAAAGGACATTAAATAGTGAAGGAAAAATACAGCATTTGCATTGTTAACTGGCCTACATCTTCTGACGGCCAAGCCTGAAGACTAGATAGAATGTGACGGCTTAATCACACTTAGCCAGTCAATGAGAGGTCTACAGACTGTAGGTGTATTAACCTCTTCTTGATATGAAAACATTGTTTAATCAAGTAAAATACTTTATGGAAGGAAATTAAATCACCCTGTAAATGAATACAGTATATGTTCTCTCTTGCCCAGCATGACTAAAAATAATACTGTCTTACCCATCAATATCACTTCAGAATCAGGATGAAAGTGCCCCAAAAACAGGAAAATGTTAATAGCATAAATATGACAATGTTCTATAAAAAAAAAAAAGCAACTATAAAGTGATTTTAGACTCACCTACCTATATTGCATGCATTCATTGCCATAATGATCCCTATTTTCAACCATGTGATTAGTATTTGCAACTAACATTACCTGTCATTGCTGACAATAGCATTGTTAATGGCAATGTTCAATTGTTACAGTTTAGTGAATGGAGACTGCTGTATTTTATATGTTAATTCAGTCAGAATACAAATTAAAATGACAACAAAACAAGCAAAACTATGAAAAAACAGAATAGATATATGTCATATTAAAGGCTGGGCCTTTCATTTTATTTCATTTCCACACTGATCTCTGAAACCATTATAACAAAATGCATACATGATGTTGTCATACAGATTTTCCATGCTATACCTTTCATGTACTGTATATGTGACAGGGTAGGAAACTTGCTAAATAGTGATTTAAAATGATCTTATTAACCAGCTAACCTTCTAAAATGGCGGTATTTCTTGGCATGACTTTTTGGAGCTTAAAACAAGTTGAAAATGAATGCCATCACACCTGTGCACCAAAACAAAGAAGTGCTGATATGCTAGAGCTGGAGGCCGGGTTCACCCATGTGAACTGGATGCGGGTTTCACTGACAGTACAGTGTGACCGGCTCGTAAGGGAGCCGGTTGACACAGCTCCGGGGTGGCTGCAGTCCACAATCAAAAAGGGTTTTGTGCATCTTCTGGTCCGACTCAGGTGCAAAATTCAGGCAAAAATTCGGACCCATTTCGCACCTGAATCGGTGAACAGGGATGCACCATGCTGTGGGCCGCGGCCGCAGCATAGAGTGCCTTGAAAATGTATTCATATTCAAGGATTCACCATCCTTGGGTATTTTAATGCATAAGTTCATCACTGATATTTGTATTATATATGACTTTTGTATCCTACCTTCCTCTGTATGACAGGAACTTCATTCTTACTGTACCAATGCATTAAATCTGTTATTTTCTTTTCTCTTTTTCGTTTTTTTTATACATATTCATGTAAAAACCCTTTACAATTTATCTACAACGATTTACTTTTTTTATCTCATTGTATCTTCTTATACATTGTGTATTGCCTATAATTTAATAAAACAACAGTTTGTAAACAAAAAAGAAAATGTATTCATACCCCTTGAAATTTTCCCCATTTTGTCATGTTACAACCAAAAATGTAAATGTATTTTATTGGGAATTTATATGATAGACCAAGACAAAATGGCACCTAATTGTGAAGAGGAAGGAAAATGATAAATGGTTTACAAAATGTTTTATGAATAAATATGTCAAAAGTGTGGCGTGCATTTGTATTCAGCCCCCTTTACTCTGATACCCCTAACTAAAATTTAGTGGAACCAATTGCCTTCAGGAGTCACCTAATTAGTAAACAGAGTCCACCTGTGTGTAATTTAATCTCAGTATAAATACAGCTGTTCTGTGAAGCCCTCAGAGATTTTTTAGAGAACCTCAGTGAACAAACAGCATCATCAAGGCCAAGGAACACACCAGACAGGTCAGGGGTAAAGTTATGGAGAAGTTTAAAGCAGAGTTAGGCTATAAAAAATATCCCAAGCTTTGAACATCTCACGGAGCACTGTTCAATCCATCATCCGAAAATGGAAAGAGTGTGGCACAACTGCAAACCTACCAAGACATGGCCGTCCACCTAAACTGACAGGCTGGGCAAAGAAAGCAATTATCAGAGGAACAGCCAAGAGGTCCATGGTAACTCTGGAGGAGCTGCAGAGATCCACAGCTCAGGTGGGAGAATCTGTCCACAGGACAACTATTAGTCGTGCACTACATCTAGCCTTTATGGAAAAGTGGCAAGAAGAAACCCATTGTTGAAAGAAAGCCATAAGAAGTCCCATTTGCAGTTTGCAAGAAGCCATGTGGAGGACACGGCAAACATGTGGAAGAAGGTGCTCTGGTAAGATGAGATCAAAATGGAACTTTTTGGCCTAACAGCAAAACACTATGTGTGGCAGAAAACTAACACTACACATAACCCTGAACACACCATCCCCGCCGTGAAACATGGTGGTGGCAGCATCATGTTGTGGGGATGCTTTTCATCAACAGGGACAAGGAAGATGATCAGAATTGATGGAGAGATGGATGGAGCCAAATACAGGGCAATCTTAGAAGAAAACCTATTGGGGTCTGCAAAAGACTTAAGACTGAGGTGGAGGTCCCCCTTCCAGCAGGACAACAACCCTAAACATACACCCAGAGCTACAATGGAATGGTTTAGATCAAAGCATATTCATGTGTTAGAATGGTCAAAATTAGAAAGGTCAGGGTCCAGACCTAAATCCAATTGAGAACTTGTGGCAAGACTTGAAAATTGCTGTTCACAGACGCTCTCCATCCAATCTGACAGAGCTTGAGCTATTTTGTACAGAAGAATGGGCAAAAATGTCACTCTATAGATGTGCAAAGTTGGTAGAGACATCCCCAAAAAAGACTTGCAGCTCTAATTGCAGTGGAAGGTGGTTCTACAAAGTATTGACTCAGGGGGGCTGAATACATATACACGCCACACTTTTCACATATTTATTTGTAAAAAATTTTGAAAACCATTTATCATTTTTCTTTCACTTCACAATTATGTGCCACTTTGTGTTGGTCTATCACACAAAATACATTTACATTTTTTGGTTGTAACATGACATAATGTAGAACATTTCAAGGGGGGTGAATACTTTTTCAAGGCACTATATGTGAATGGAGCCTAAAACCAATGCCTAGCTTTAATATTCTGCTATATACAGTAAGAATTTGCAAACTAGGTTGAATGTACTTTGCTTGTTATCAAACCAACACATGGTTGACCAAAAGCAGTATTAACCTCCCTGGCAGTATGACTGAGTCTGGAATTTATTGCTGAAAGCGGTACAATTATTTTGCATGAAAATTTGGCGTTTTATATTGTAGGCCTGTAATTCTTAGGAATAACTCACTTAAATCTGTCCAAACAAGAGTCTAGTAGACATCCCGGGTATGAAAAAGTTTGAAAAATGAAATCATAAATTATAATATAATAAATAACTAAAAATAATTATCAAAAATAATAATATAATAGTAATAAAATGTATTCAATAATGTAATCAAACCAAAAACGCAGAAATTTGCTCAGTTGCAGAATTGTCGCTGTCGTCACTTTCAGTTTCTGATGATAAATTTCCTCAAAAATCAGTATCACTCAATTCTGCAAATGATTCTTATTTACTATCGCTGTTTTCTAGCTGATCAAAAACCACTTTTGACGTAAAGGGACACTTTTTGGTTGCCATGGACATTCTCATGTTTCCAGGCAGAAAGAATGACATTTATTATATAAAAGTGCATGCAGGGCTCTGGGCAAACCACTAGGGACAAAGGGGATGTGAAATGATTTCATACAGTAATGTAATCTTACAGATTACAGTGTACTGTATGTGCTGTGTGTGTTTCACTTTTTGAATTTCCCGCCGGTCTCCGTCCCTGTGCGACGCAGGGAACGGAGCCCGGCACACAGAGGCATCGGAGCGGCGGACACAGCCCGCAGACACGGCGGGGGACATCGCTGGATCCAGGGGACAAGGTGAGTAGCGCTGCCTGGATCCAGCAATGCAATCCCGAGTGTGGCTCGGGGTTACCACTCTTGGGCCACACTCGGGAATACCGCCAGGGAGGTTAAAACCACAAATCATAAATGTAATATATTGCAGCTTACCAATCATTAGATGTGGTGGCTGCATTTGTTTTCTTTTTTAGGCTTTTTCCCTCTGTTTTCTTCTGGTGATCTGCCCAGTAACTCTCCTCCTGTATTAGAAAGCCTATACTCTGGATAAAGGAACAACAGTGACACATTTGGATAGCAGCATTGTGTGTCTGGGGGGAGGGTAGTTTTAGAATGACTAACAGATAAAATTCCAGACCCCAGATAACACCTTTTAAAGAGGAGGATAACGCAGATTTTTTTTTCTTCCCTGCAAAGTAAAAGCATAATGTGCTAGTAGGCATCGCATACTAGCACATTATGTGACACTTAGGCCTCATGTACACTGCTGCTGGTAAACGGATGTTTGGGAGTAGTTGGGCGTTTTTTCAGTAAATGTACACAGGGTCGTTTATAGTCATTTCTAGGCAGTTGAGTTTAGAAGCTTTTTTTGGAACCCAAAAAACTGTGTTTGGATGGAAGTTCAGAGGCATTTGAAACGCCAAATGCCTGTAATAGCTTGTATACGCTGCTAAACGAGACTACTCACGTTTAGCAGCGTTTCGTTTACAGGCGGTTTCATTAAAAAAAAACAAAAAAAAAACGCTCCTAGACGCGAACGCGGCTAAACGCAGCATGTAAAATGCAGCTAAACAGCCGTTTTTAAGCATTGGCTTCTAGCTGTCAAAAAATTATTCAGGAGAGGTTAAAAAAGCGTCCCATGTACATTAAGCCTTACCTGCAAACAAAGTCTGCGTCATCCCTGCTGCAGGCCGCATCCATCTTCGCCCGTCTTCCTTCCAGGGCCATTGATTCCGGCTCTGTGACTGGCCAGAGCCGCGTGACGCCACTCCCGTGCATGCGTGCGTGAGCCTCCGGTCACGCTACACGCTTCTGAAGAAACGGCATGAGAGGCTGTTCCTTTAGAGTGCATGCACCAATGACATCATCAGCACAGTATACAGTAGATATTTACAGTACCTGTAGGTAAGCCTTATTATAGGCTTACCTATAGGTACAAAGTATACAGGAAACTTTATTTCCTCTTTAAGCCATCACAGCAAGAGTTTTGTTCCTTTTTGGATGAGGTTTCACATAAAATAATTAAAGCTGATCATTGTGATGATTGGTTTGTCTCAATCTTCGAACTGCTACATGTGCAGGATAGTTTGTTCTGTTGAAAAACAACAGATTACTGGCCAAGTCACCAGATGAAAGTAAAAGAAAGCATAAAAAGAAAACATGCAACCATCACATCTAAGAACTGGTAAATTGCAATATTATACATGTTTGCTTTTGGGTTTAATACCCCTTCAACAGTATTAATATTTAATATTACAGCTTTAACAGCATTAATATTTATTCTCTGGATCAACTATACCTATAATATTATTAATATTTATAGGTATAGTTGATCCAGGGAATATCCAATTGCCTTTTGGTGGATCAGGAAGATTTTTTTTCACCCACTGGAACAAATTGGATCATGCTTTATTGTTGTTTTTTTTGCCTTCCTCTGGATCAACTGTAGTTATAGTGTAGTGTATATGAAGGTATTCTTTGTGAGTGTGTTGGTTTTCACTTGATGGACTTCTGTCTTTTTTTCAACCAGAGTAAAGTGATTAAGGAAACATTTTTATTTAAAAAAAAAAAAATGACAAACATGTTATACTTACCTGCTCTGTGCAGTGGTTTTTGCACAGAGCAGCCTCCTCTTCTCAAGTGCCCCGTCAGCTTTCTGGGCCCCTTCCTCTTGCCAAGTGCCCCCATAACAAGCCGCCTGCTGTGGGGGCACACATGCATGCTCGCTGGCTCTCTGCCTCCATAAGACACAGAGAGCACGGCTCAGCCCAGCCCCCTCTTTATTGGCTGACTGACAGCAGCAGGAGCCAATGGCTCCTGCATCTCAGCCAATCAAGAGGGAGAGACTTGGGAGAGCCTACGGTCTCGTGCACATTGCTGGATCGAGATCAGACTTTGGTAAGTATGGGGGGCGGTGCACACTGAAGGTTTTTTACCTTCATGCATTTAATTTGTGGATGTAAAAAAACCTTCAGCCTTTACAACTACTCAAACTATGTAACAGAGATGAACACAAGTTTGCTATCTGGACTGTCATCTGGCTGGCTCCTCCTCTAAGAATGATGTTCTTATCCTAACATAGTAGCCTCACTGAATGTTGGGAGGCATCAATCAAAGAAGTGGATCTTTAAATGACTGCCCTTCTTGTTGCAGTCAGAAAATGCCGTCACAAGTCACAGAAACTATTCTGTATAGTGATCTTTACTGTACCAAGCCTTGCAGACACAGGTTTCTTCAGGATTCCACCAATGCAGTCAGGGTCAGAATCGATAAGCATGGCAGGACTGCATCACAACATGTCAACTATCTGACGTACTGTGACATGAAGTCTGACCTTTGGTGGCCTGGCGCAGGCTGCCTGTGGAGAGCTGAGAACTGTCTGTGCATGACCAGCTTGTCCTGCGCCACACCTGACAGATCACAGGAGACTCCACATTTTGGAAACTGCAGAAAATAGTAGTAAAATACCCCCGTGTCTTAGTCGGATCTGTTTATTTTCATTGAGCTGATAAAATGCACAGCATTTTGATGAATGTGTGCCAAATCATACCCACAACCCGAGTATTATATAGATGCAAAGCCATTATCTAGTCAACCCTGCCTTAAAAATTGTTTGAAAAAATATAAATTTACATCTGTCTACAATGATATTATCACCACAGGGGTAATAAGAAAAAATCTGAAATATTGTTTTTAGAAAAAACTATAAAACTGTATATATATATATATATATATATATATATATATATACATACATACACACAGTCATGGCTGAAATTGTTGGCATCCCAGAAATTTTTCCAGAAACATTTCTCATAGAAAAGTATTGCAATAACACATGTTTTGCTATACACGTGTTTATTCCTTTTGTGTGTATTGGAACAAAACAAAAAAAGGGAGGAAAAAAAGCAAATTGGACATAATGTCACACAAAACTCCAAAAATGGGCTGGACAAAATTTATTGGCACCCTTTCGAAATTGTGGATAAATAAGATTGTTTCAAGCATGTGATGCTCCTTTAAACTCACCTGGGGCAAGTAACAGGTGTGGGCAATATAAAAATCTCACCTGAAAGCAGATAAAAAGGAGAGAAGTTCACTGAGGGCCGGTTCACACTGAGGCGATCCTAGGCGATTTGCGATCCGACTTGTGTCGCCCCAATTCGCCTCAAATCGCCTGACATCAGAAACCCCAATGGAATGAATGGAGCCGTCTTATTATGCGCTACTCAAGTCCAAATGGTGGATAAGCAGCCCCAAACAAGTTCCAAAAAAAATCAAGCTGTTCTGCAGGCTCAGGGAGCATCAGTGTCAGCGCAAACTATCCGTCGACATTTAAATGAAATGAAACGCTATAGCAGGAGATCCAGGAGGACCCCATTGCTGACACAGAGGCATAAAGCAAGACTACAGTTTGCCAAAATGTACTTGAGTAAGCCAAAATCCTTCTGGGAAAACGTCTTGTGGACAGATAGAGCTTTTGGTAAAGCACATCATTCTACTGTTTACCGAAAACGGAATGAGGCCTACAAAGAAAAGAACACAGTACCTTTAGTGAAATATGGTGGAGGTTCAATGATGTTTTGGGGTTGTTTTGCTGCCTCTGGCACTGGGTGCCTTGAATGTGTGCAAGGCATCATGAAATCTGAGGATTACCAAAGGATTTTGGGTCGCACTGTAGAGCCCAGTGTTAGAAAGCTGGGTTTGCGTCCGAGATCTTGAGTCTTCCAGCAGGCCAATGACCCCAAACAGCACACCGAAATGGATGGCAACAAAGCACTGGAGAGTTCTGAAGTGGCCAGCAATGAGTCCAGATCTAAATCCCATTGAACACCTGTGGAGAGATCTTAAAATTGCTGTTGGGAAAAGGCGCCCTTTGAATAAAAGAGACCTGGAGCAGTTTGCAAAGGAAGAGTGGTCCAAAATTCCAGATGAGAAGTGTAAGAAGCTTATTGATGGTTATAGGAAGCGAGTGATTTCAGTTATTTTTTCCCAAGGGTGTGCAACCAAATAGTAAGTTAAGGGTGCCAATAATTTTGTCCAGCCCATTTTTGGAATTTTGTGTGACATTATGTCCAATTTTCTTTTTTTCCCTCCCTTTTTTTGTTTTGTTACAATACAAACCAAGGGAATAAACATGTGTGTAGCAAAACATGTGTTACTGCAATACTTTTCTGTGAAAAATACTTGATTTTCTGGAAAAATTTCTGGGGTGCCAACAATTTTGGCCATGACTGTATATACATACACACACACACACATCTATATAACTATAGTCGAAGTGTACAGCTGTACATCTGAAACTGGCTTGGTCTAAACCAATTGTTACCAATGTTCCAACTATCACTCCATAAAGTATTATGTTAAGTTTTCCATGCAGGGCAAAGTAACACGTTTATTTTAAAGCCTAGGTTTTGAAAAATCAGCATAGGTAAAAAATGTTTTTAAAGATCAGCATATGAAATGGTACTTACATTTAATGCAATGTTTCCCCTGTGCTGGTTGTTATAGTGGAAATCCACAGTCCTCTCCCCCCTCCCATAACTTGCAACCACCTCTGGTGCTGTGGGGGTCAATGTCAGCACAAGCAGATGAATGAAAGGTCTGCCTACTCTGTTCATAGATCGCTTTTCATTCATGGAAGCTATAGTACAGCTTCTACGAATGGAGGAGGGGGATGGAAAGGCGGTGTAATGGAGAGAGTCCCTGTCCCTATGGAAATGGAGAGAAAAGTCACACAACAGAATTTGCATGTCGGCTGACTGCAAGACTACAGAGTGTAGATTTTAAATGGAGAAAACTGCTCTGGCAGTTTTCTCCGGATTTTGCTATTGCCGGATGGGACTCTGTAGTTTGGAGATCCCTAAGAGTCTTGGATGGGACGGGATCTCCAACCCTGTGTCCAGGTCTTGTGGACATCCATCAGGTTGTGTGCCCAGGTAGACACCAATATAACGAGGGGCTGATGAGAGCAGAGGGAAGAGGAAGAAAGGTGGAGTGTGAGCAGCTTGCGGGTGCTGTTTCAAGACAGATCTCTGTCTGGAGATCTGTTTGCACTGTGGGAGATTGCAGCCCGTGGAAAGGGGATTCCATGCCCAGGGACTGGGAAAGGTGGGCCAGCTTGGAAAGTCGAGGAGACCAAGGGAGCCAGTGAGTCCGGGGAGCTTGGAGGAATCAAGTTTGTTTGGAGCAAAGGAACTGCTGACAAGAGAGCCAGGTGGCTCGGTATGTTTTCTTTATCAGTACTAAATGAAGTTTAAACCCCTGCGTGGGATTCCTGGATGGACTTTTGCTTTGTTTTCCTTTTAAATAAACGTGGGCTACCAGGCCCTTAACTATTAACTCCTGTCTGATATTGACTCACGGCACAAAAAACACATCACTTGAGTTAAACACCCCATTACAGCGGACATAGGCAATGCTCTTGATAAGGGCTTGTCACAGGCCCAGCACTAGTAATAATATCTGCAGCACTAGAAGATCATGGCTGCAGAGGAATGGGGGAAGGGGGGGGGGGGGGTCACAGGACTTTGGACTTCCACTATGACAGCTGAACCAGCCCAAGAGACACTTTGAATTAAATTTAAGTAATGACTGTTGTGCTGATAAAAAAATACCCAAATATAGGCTTTAATGCCCCTTCCCCAGGACCACAACTCACTTTCGTTCACCCTTTCCATGTTCAACCATTGTATCCAGAAAAATACCCAATATGTGCAAATATAGAGAAGCATATTACTTACTCTCCACTTCCTCTCATAGGGCAGCGCTGATGCTTGGTGATTGACCTAGCTATCACAAGGGTATGGAGAGAGAGTCCTCAGCCCTGTTTAAATCTCAATTGTACTCCCTTGTTTGTTAAAAAAAGATCAGGCAGTTGGTCAGTGACAGAGCTTACGCAATTATTTAATCTGTTTTTTACTTATTTTCTTATTTTTCAATCATTAGTTGCTTAATCCTCTGTACTGGCAGCTGCAGTATGCATGCAACTTTCACGTCCGTATACAAACTACAAGTCCCAGTGTTCTTTTCAGCCCAGTGGCTTGTTGTTTTATTGTAAAGCTGCTTTAAGGGTGCCCTGCTTTGCTTACAGGACTCCTCTCCCTGCTAGAACACTATGGAATGCCATTGGCTTAAATGAGTGGTGAGAGAGCATGAGTAAATATTGCAGGGCAGGCGGGACAATAAGGCCTCTTACACCTGGTCACAGTGTTGTGTTGAGTTAAAGCGTTAGTAAACTGCTGCAGAGTTTAAAGAAGAAAAAAAAAAACACCTGTAAGACAATGGCATAATGTGCTAGTATGCATCGCAGCCTCTGGCGGTGTGAGTGGCCAGAGCGACAATGGCGTCACTCCCACACTTCTGTGCAGGAAGCCTTCGGTTCTGGCATTAAGCTCTGAAAGTCCGGCAAGGTCTGCCAGACCTCCAGAGTGCATACGCCAGTGATGTCACCAGCTGCATAAAGGGTGAATATCTCCCAAACGGTGCATGTTTAGGAGATATTTATTTTACCTACAGGTAAGCCTTATTATAGGCTTGCCTGTAGGTAAAAATCACAAAGCGGGCATTGTGTAAAGAAGCCTATTCATTTAAATGGGTTGCCAATGCACCACAAAGGACCTAAAATCAGACCTGCACTATTTTCGTGGCACAGTGCACCACACCCCATGATGGTGTATTGTGTGTTGTGCTGTGCTGCAATGCAGGTTAGATACTGTGCGTTGCTTTAGTATGATGAAATGTCATTCTAAATGAATGACACCAAAACACAGAGTACCGCAGTTCATTAAAACGCTTGCTACACTGCTGCAATAAGATTGGAAGTCAGACTGCATTGAAAAAACACAGATTGCTTTAACCTCCCTGGTGGTATGATTATGTCAGATTGTTGCGTCACAAAGCAGTACGTTGTTTCGTATAAAAATTTGGCGTTTTATATTGTAGGCCTGTAATTCTTAGGGATAACTCGCTTAAATCTGTCCAAACAAGAGTCTAGTAGAAATCCCGGGTATGATAAAGTTTGAAATAATGAAATCCTAAATTATAATACATATGAAAAAAAACCAAATTATAATATAATAAATAACTATAAATAATTATCAAAAATAATAATATAATAATAATATAATTTATTTGATAATGTAATCTAGTCAAAAACACTGAAATTTTCAGTTACAGAATTGTCGCTGTCGTCATTTTCAGTGTCTGATGACGAATTTTATCACGCATCAGTAACGCTCACTTCTGCAAGTGATTCTTATTTACTATCACTGTTTTCTAGCTGGTGAAAAACCGCTTTTGAAGTAAAGGGAAACTTTTTGGATGCCATGGACATTCTCAAGTTTCCAGGCAGAAAGAATGACATATATAATATAAAAGAGCATGCAGGGCACTGGACAAACCACTAGGGACAAAGGGGATGTGAAATGAGTTCATACAGTAACATAATCTTATATTTTACTGTATGTGTTGTGTGTGTTTCACTTTTTGAATTTGCTGCCGGGCTCCGCCCCATGCGACGTGACGCTCACAGGGAACAGAGCCCGGAACCCAGAGGCATCGGGCGAGGGATTACTCCAGAGGACACAGCGGGGGGGGGGGACGGGGGACATCGCAGGATCCACGGGACAAGGTAAGTAACTTTGCCTGGATACTGCGATACGATCCCGAGTGTGGCTCGGGGTTAACGCTTTTGGTAATGAAAACTCACCCCAAGCCACCCTCAGGATTACCGCTAAGGAGGTTAAAGTAGTTCTAAACTCTCAGGCTGGATTCACACTGGAAACGTCTCTGGCGCACAGCAAGGGTACGGTGCGTCCTGGTTCACTGTTTCAGGTCCAATTTCAGCCCGAATTTTTGGCTGAATTCGGACCTCAAATCAGACCAAAAGACGCACAGGGCTCATGTGCAAACTCGCACCAAAACTGCTCCGGAGATATGTGAACCGGCTCCATAGAGATCCAATTCGCAATCGTGTGAACCCAGCATTAAGGTTTAAAAGCTTAACACTTTGAGCACAATAAAATAAACATTCCCTAGTAAACCATTTGTTAAAATTCTTACCCCGGCACTTTCAATTTACAACTTCCAATGCAGCTAGCTCTCCCCATCTTTCTGTGCTGCTTTCCTAGGCTACTGAGTTGCGCGTTTCTATCATTGCACACAGTGTAGGGAGACAAAATCTGCATGCAAGGGTGGCTACACAGGATGCTTCAAGAGAAAGGAGTCACCCTGAGACAGTAAACTAAGGGCAGTGGTCATGGCACCAGATTAAAATGAAAGATAGCCGAGTATTCCATGATAAAGAAGAGATTATTATCACTTTAGGGAGACATTATAATAGCCTTGGTTCAGTTTTAGTGAACATTGGATTGTAAACACAGAAGTTCGGCCACTTGGCACAGGCTCCATTCAAAGAATGCTTTGCATCCTCTGAATGAATGCAGAGGGCTCTTTGAATAGATGAAGTAGAGAGCTTAGTGTTACTAAACCCACAACAGTAAAATCAGTCTGTATATGCAGAATACCATGCTTGTTATACTCACTGAAGGGGTTAATCATCTGTATTGTGTAAAAAGGCTCTATGATCCTGTATGGACAGATCCTTCCCTCTTGCAGGGTCTCTCTGGCCAGGCAAGGCCAGATAAGACACGGTAAGGTTAGTCCCCCTGCACATGCTCAGTTTGGTCTCTATTGCTGGAGAGAACATTTCCTGCTTTGAGTTGAGCTATTCAGGTCACATGACATTGACATCTCATATTGGGAGAGTCTGGGATCCTGATAGGACAATCATAGGAGAAATGAAAACTCCTCCTACAAGCTTTACTAAGAAGCGATAGAAGTCACGATTGATATATACAGCAGATGAGAAAAGGTATTTATCAGTTTATATTTACTAAAATAATTGCATTTCCATGTTCTGTGTACTGTGAGAGACCAGATATAGTGAATGCAGGTATCTGGGTTTAGTAACACTTTATCCCCCATGCACACTGGACATTTTTACAGCTGCTGTTTTTAGCTTCAGACATTTTTTCCTACAGTCAATAAACTCATCATGTTATTATCCTATGTGTTCATGCACACATAAGCTGTTATCAACTATTTTTGGCTGGGGCGTTTTTGATCCCATGAACAAGAAGATGGCTGTACACCATCGTTTGAATGAATGTCCTTTTATTAGAATCGTCAAGCCAAAGCAGGTCACAGGAAAAGATGCTGGTTAATGTTTGGTATGCTGACTGCGTGCTTGCTCACAACACTTTGCATACTCAATGCAAGCTATTTAAGTGTCCAAGTATTAGTGAGGTACACTTGAAATAGCCCGCATTGATAGGCTGACCAATCACACATCTTGGACACACATGAATAAAATCCTGAATGACCAGTGTAACAATAGCAAAACAAAAGTGCATGTATAAGAACCAATTTGATACAAAGAAAAATCAAAAATAAATAAATAAATAAACCTAATATACCTAGAAACCCAAAAACCAATAATAAACAACATGAATGAGACACCATACATTAAACATATTTGGCACGAGGAGAAATAAAAGAGGGGGCAATATACAAATCTCAAAACATAATTTCATAAAACCTTTCCTCTCTTCCTATTCTCCCCCTGATACATATGTTATGTCAAATTGTTAAGCGCTGAAGCGTGTATCAAAAAATCTATTAATTACTGGTGGCATATACAGTCTCACAAAAATGAGTACACCCCTCACATTATTGTAAATATTTTATTATATCTTTTCATGTGACAACACTGAAGAAATGACACTTTGCTACAATGTAAAGTAGTGAGTGTACAGCTTGTATAACAGTGTAAATTTGCTGTCCCCTCAAAATAACTCAACACACAGCCATTAATGTCTAAACTGCTGGCAACCAAAGTGAGTACACTCCTAACGGAAAATGTACAAATTGGGCCCAAGGTGTCAATATTTTGTGTGGCCACCATTATTTTCCAGCACTGCCTTAATCCTCTTGGGCATGGAGTTCACAGGTTGCCACTGGAGTCCTCTTCCACTCCTCCATGACGACATCATGGAGCTGATGGATATTAGAGACCTTGCGCTCCTCCACCTTCCGTTTGAGGGTGCCCCACAGATGCTCAATAGGGTTTAGGCCTGGAGACATGTTTGGCCAGTCCTTCACCTTTACCCTCAGCTTCTTTACCAAGGCAATCTTATTGGAGGTGTGTTTGGGGTCAAGATTTTGTTGCCCTGCGGCCCAGTCTCCAAAGGGAGGGGATCAAGCTCTGCTTCAGTATGTCACAGTACATGTTCGCATTCATGATTCCTTCAATGATTTGTAGCTTCCCAGTGCCAGCAGCACTCATGCAGCCCCAGACCATGACACTCCCACCACCATGCTTGACTGTAGGCAAGAGGCACTTGTCTTTGTACTTCTCACCTGGTTGCCGCCACACGTTTGACACCATCTGAACCGAATAAGTTTACCTTGGTCTCAATCGACTACAGGACATGGTTCCAGTAATCCATGTCCTTAGTCTGCTTGTCTTCAGCAAACTGTTTGAAGGGCTTTTGTGTGCATCATCTTTAGAAGAGGCATCCTTCTGGAATGACAGCCATGCAGACCAATTTGATGCAGTGTGTGGCGTATGGTCTGAGCACTGACAGGCTGATCTCCCACTCCTTCAAGCTCTGCAGCAATGCTGGCAGCACTCATATGTCTATTCCCAAAGACAACCTCTGGACATGACGCTGAGCACATGCACTCAACTACTTTGGTCGACCATAGTGAGGCCTGTTCTGAGTGTAACCTGTTGTGTTAAGCCACTGTATGGTCTTGCCCACCATGCTGCAGCTCAGTTTCAGGGTCTTGGTAATCTTCTTATAGCCTAGGCCATCTTTATGTAGAGCAGCAATTCTTTTTTTCAGATCCTCAGAGAGTTCTTTGCCATGAGGTGCCATGTTGAGCTTCCAGTGACCAGTATGAGAAAGTGAGAGCAATAACACCAAATTTAACACACCTGCTCCCCATTCACACCTGAGACCTTGTAACACTAATGAGTCACATGACACCGGGGAGGAAAAATGGCTAATTGGGCTAAATTTGGACATCTTCACTTAGGGGTGTACTCACTTTTGTTGCCAGCAGTTTAGACATTAATGGTTGTGTGTTGAGTTATTTTGAGGGGACAGCAACTACTACACTACTTTACATTGTAACAAAGTGTCATTTCTTCAGTGTTGTCACATGAAAAGACATAATAAAATATTTACAAAAATGTGAGGGGTGTACTCACTTTTGTGAGATACTGTATAAGCCTAAATTGGATCAACAACATTACGAGAAGCTAATTCACTACCCCTCTCACATGTAGGAAGATATTAATGAAAACATAGAGCCTGATGTAATACACAAGTAAAGAGGATAAAGTAAGCACTAAGGCTCTGTTTCTACTACTGCGAGTTTCTATGCGACTTGATACATGTGAAGTCGCATAACAAGTAAAAATCCATGTATTTCAATGGTCTCCGTTCTAATTGGTGCGACTCAAGTCGCAGTGGCTCCAAAAAAGGTTTCTGCACTACCTTGCTCCGACCTTTGATGCGACCCCGATCCAGAAAATATAAAGTTGGATCAAAGCTGCACTCGAAGTCACATCAAAGTCGCACTCCAAAGTCACACTTTAAATCGTGAGACCCTGGGGATGCATTAGTGGAAACAGAGCCTAAAGGTACAAATCAGAGGGGATACTGTTACCGTATTGTACTCAATCTTAGAAGTGTGTTATATCCCACTCAAAATTTAAACCATACAGGCTGCGTGTCTTAAAATAAAAAATCCAAAAAACTTCTCGCTTACAAAGGAGTCTGAACACCCCCCCCCCCTTTTAGGAACATTAACCTTTTCATGTACCTGTACTCCCACCAATATAGTGTCTCCATTATGGCACTGGTTAAAATGACGGGCAAAATTGTTTTTTGAGCTGTAAATAAAACCCAAGACTAGTGGGTTCTGAGAGACGTTTTTCAGCTGTAAAAATGCTCAAACGGCCAAAAATGCGCAAAAACGCGGCTCACCAACATTTTTGGATGTTTTTGATCCATTGAAAAAAAAAAAACAAAAATGCTACAAAATGCTAATGCAGAAAAACGCTAGTACAATAACGCTGAAAAACTCACAACAAAGCTAGAATGTTTTTTTAACGTCCTGCGTGCTTGAGGCCTTAATGTCACAACCCTGCTTCTCCACCTTGTCCAATCAGGCAAAGCATTCTCTGAATGGGATCCGTGCTGAGCAAACAGCCTCCTGCATTTACAATGCAACAGGCCAGCTGCTCAGCATGGGACCCAGAAACAAGTAAAGTAGTTTTGTTTACTTCAGTGATTTCCGGCTTCCAGGGGCATCGTCCATTTATAGAATATCTAAGCTGGACCAATGTAGCTATGTATAACATACTGATGTTTGGAATTCTTCTTTACTGGGAAAATGCACTGTAGCCTACTGGTTATATTAATGTCCTCAATCTATTTTAACACAGTCCTAAAAAAAATCAGCAAATTCAGCTTTTACTTATAACATAGAAGGCTTTTTAATCAGAAAAGATTTAACCTTAATATTAAAAACACAAAATAATATGAGGGTAAATAGAAAAGAAAATGCAATAATGAAAATAACTAGTAGAGATAGCAAGAAGTCTGTGCTTTTACATAGTGTAACCCTCAGAAGCAGCAAGAGGTGAAATGTAATTCCAGGTGTAATGATTCCCCAGCCATAGCGCTGACCTGCGGCTCCAAGTGAGAGAAGAGCCAGGAATATCGGAGTACCCACAGAGGATATACATTTACACTACAAACAGACCACTTTTCTTGATCAATTCCTCCTTATCACTCTGCGAACACAATCAAATTGGAAGTTACAGTCCCTACTGAGCAGTGAAATGAAGCCGCTTTTCAAAGCTCGGCCTAAGCGAACAAGCCTCAAGCTTGCCTCGATGAGGGACTACTTCCAACAGATGCAGCAAGCTGATTGAAGTAAGAACGTTCCTCCTAGTCATGACACAGACACTGAAAACATTTCAAATGAGTGGACATTACCATTACTGTAGCGCACGCTATCCTACAGCTGTCAAAATTCATCACGGTTACCAAAGCCAAGAAAAAGGTAACACTTACAGCTAACTTGTACACATGGACAAAAATCTCAATAATGCTGTCTGTAGGAGTTAAAACATGATAACCATTTTCTCACCAGGACTCTAACAAAGCCTTTATAATTACAAGAATCCTGATTGTGTTACCTTTTCCCACCCCAAAAATCTTCTGAGAATCATCAAACACAATGCAATAGTCTGTCACTTTTTACTTTACCAGAGATATATTAAGAGACAGGTAGGCACTCATAATTTGATCACTGCACACTGACAGTGATCAATGGTTGAGATCTACTGCAATTGGCCTCCAGTTTACCATAAGCAAGCTATACTCCACAGACCACTCACATCACAATCAATATAAGCATTTATAATTTAAATAATTACAGACTAACACAAGACAAAAAGTACATTGAACACACTGGCTATCTTCTTTAAAGTGTTTCTCCAGCAACAGCATGTTTGTATTAAAAATAGTTGGAAGGAATTAGAGCTTTCTATCGCAGTCAAATGAGAATTTCCTGCACCTATCTCCAGAGACAAAGCAGAGTTAGAAATATCGTAAATTGAGGGGAAATCCATCTGCTCCCACTGGAAGATATACCCTCTACTCCTGTTCTGGTGACAACTGGAACATTTTGCCTTACTTTTTCTACTGGTGATAGACAGTGACAAGAAATGTCCCCAAAGGGGACCCAAATAGGATACAACAGAACAGGGATTCTAACCCTTCCCTACACTTTCCCAAACAAAGAAAATTGTTTAGGAGTTTTACATTAAGGAACTTAACGGGTCTATATCAGTGCTTTTTGTACCATGTTAACAAAGGCCACTTAACACTTATTTTTGTAAATCATGATTGACAGATGCACCTTTGTTATAAATGTCCTTCAATTAAAGTGGCTGTCAACGGTTCAGGAGATATGCAGTGTAGTGAATGTGCCAAGATCATATCGGCACATGCGCAGTGAAGAAACGGCTTCCGTGCCTTTCTTCACTGTGATCGTGCCGTGGCTGGTGGCTCCCATGTGCATGCGACACCGGTCAGTCACAGAGCCGGAGATCGTGGTCCCGAAAGGAAAAGGGGCAGAAGATGGACGTTGCCAGCACAGGGGACAGCGCTGGACGTCGCAGGCTTTGTTTGCACGTAAGTGGCACATAATGGGCTACTATGCGATGCATAGTAACCCATTATGCATCTACTTTGCAGGGGAATGTAGAGGAAGTAAACCCAATCTGGGTTTACTTCCTCTTTAACTTCCTCTATTCCCAGAGTGCTACACACCCTTACCTTTCTCCTTGATCCAGCAATCTTCGCTGTGTGCCGCACAGTCTTTCCTCCAAAAACAACCTTCTCTTTGTGTACATACAGTAAGTGCCATGGCCCCATTGATTGAGTAATCCAAACCTTGCTGCCAGGCCACTTCTGGACATCATGAGTACAGCTTACCCATAGGAGTGAATAGAGCTGCAATCTGCATGCAAAATAAAAGCAGTACTCAACAGGCATGTACTCGCTCAAAAGGTGCGCAGCGCTGGGGAGGGATGCACACAGGGGATCCCTGGCACAAGGAGAAGGGTTAGTATTTGTCCAGGTGGTGGAATAATTATTAAAGTGGTTCTAAAGGCTAGACCATTTTAACCCTAATGCATTCCCTGCATTATGGTAAAAAAAGGTCCCACTAGTTGTTTATACTTACCTAACTCAACCCAGGACTATGCCCATCTGCAGTGGCGCTGGTCTCTCTCTGTACAGGCTCAGAGACATTGGCTCCTGCTGCTGTCAAACAAATCCTGTGAACAAAGAGCGGGGGGAACTAGCCACGATGTGTGTGTCAATGGACGCACACATCCCAGCTCAGGAGCAAGTGGCTTCTTATTGTGGCACACAGGGAAGGGAAGGAGCCAAAAACACCGGTGAATGACCCAAGAAGAGGAGGTTCTGGGCTGCTCTGTGCAATACCATTGCACAGAGCATGTAAGTATAGCATGTTTATTATTAAAAAATAAAAGTAAAAACAAAAAAAAAGATCATTTGGACCCAAAAAATACAGATGTAACATGGTATAAAAGACAGAGTTAGGCTTAAAAGGACAAGGTACCAAAAGTAAAGCTGTTCATTAAATTACAGAACATTTAAAATGTGGAGTACTTTATAATATACAAGATAATAACAGACGTGGAATTCCTGAGGCCCAAATAAATGCCCCATGGCACAGGTATAAAGATGCCATTAGCACCTATAAGGGTAAGCCAAGTTTAAATGTCCGCATATTATAACCCGAGCATGGCCTTGATGATACTTCAATGCCCAGTCTCTCATCAACAGGGCAATGAAAATGCTTGAGTGCTCTTAATTACTGCAAATGAAGTGTTCCTTATGGTGAGGAGCAAAGACATTACCGGTGAGCAATAACTGCACCAGCTTTTTAATATGAAAACAGTTACAGAGTTGGCAGGCGTCTTGTTATGCTGTCAGAGGACTCGTAGTGAGCTGGTGACTTGATTTCATGATCTCCATCTAGATTCACAGCTCTGCATTTTGAAAATACATTTCGCCATACATGTTTGTATACTTAGGGTACTGCACATTATTTGTAGTACATTGTATTGATTTGTTTTTCAGATACTTCTATTGATTTCAGTGGGCTTTGTCAGTAAGGTTACGCAGGATGTAAATGCAGCATGTGCAGTAGGAGTTTACAGGAACAGAAATTTGAACAGGGCCCATTGAAATGAATTGATTTGATATTATGTTCTTTTTTCACTTTAAACATACTTTGAAGCACTTACTAACATAGATATTTGAACCAAAGGTAAGAATGATTGCAACAATAAGAATCTTTCAGTGAAAGGAATAGGTTACTGGTCTCTGAAAACCAGCAGTTAGAAAGTAACATGAGAGGTTACATTGATATCGCTGGATTTTTTCATGCAGTTTGTTTTGGTGCATTTTACATTCTAATTTATTCCCGGTAAAGGTAGGTTTTGTTGGGATCTGCACAAGCAGGATTTTTTTTAAACAGAAAAAAATAAATAAATCTGAGCATAAAAACTGGGGAATGCATTCTTAAACATACGAGGACACCTGCTGCAAAAAACAGCGGAGAAATCACACACAGAATACAGTTGTCATTTTGTTGTGTTGTACATGCAAATACACACCTATTTCGTTGTTCAATTGCCTGTACTTGGCTGCAGCTTTTAAAAAAGACATTCAAAAGTTCTTTGGCCATCCTCTCAAATCATATAGACCAGTGGTTCTCAACTCCAGTCCTCGGGACCCACCAACAGGCCAGATTTTAAGTATTACCTTGGGGAGATGCAGACTAGAATGCTGCATTCACTGAGCAGCAAATGATATCACCTGTGATGCATTTCAGTTATCCTGCAAACCTGACCTGTTAGTGGGTCCCGAGGACCGAAGTTGAGAACCAATGATATAGACTGTACAAATAAAAAGTACTCCGCATGGTAAACTTGGGTCACCCCACAGTACTCAGCATGGTAGACAAAAGTCACCCCAGCATCCAATTAGTTGGAGGCACAATGCAAACTCTAAAGAAATGTAAAGTCTATCTAAAGCAGTATGGGTTAAAATGTCCATTCTGATTGTCTTTTCTTTCTATCTTTGTCCCTTTAGGGAGATTTTCCTTTACTTTCTGCTGTGTAGACTCAACAGGAGGGAGAAGTTATCTTTCCAATTTGAGCTCTCAGCAGACACCGAAAAAAGTTCCCTACTGGAAGTTTCCCCCTCTATTCCTGTTCCAGTTGCAACCCAAATATTTGTATTTACACTCACTTTCATTCTCAGAAAAATTGGTGATCAGAACAATTAGAGAAATTGAATCTGCCTAATGGGTACACAGACGGCGATAAATACCTGACCGAGATTCTATCCCCTCAACACTTTTAGTAATAATTTAAGTGTATTGGCTGAACAAAATGAAAGAAAAATGTAAAACAAAAATTGTTGTCACCCAAATGACATACATTTTAATAGCGGCAAAAACTACTTTATTACTCTGAACGCTTGTAAAACTGTACGACTTAGAGTAGATTTAGACATGCCTACAAATCTTCCTTGCCTCTGAAGCCTGATCCACTACATGTCGGGTACACTCATTGCGGGCACAAAGCATCGCAGTCACAGAATGTAAACATACCCGCTCACTGCTTTTTTGCCACCGTTCAACCGCAAGTCTAGGTGAGGCCTTACAGTAATTTAATTTAAAAAAATGCCTAGAAAATGGTAAAAGTGATCCCATGGGCATAGCATAAAGGGTTGCAGGGGTCACAATCGCAACCCCGCCCCTAGCTCCAGGGGATCCCTGCAACCTCCCTGTCATATTATCATATCCTCCACAAAGTGCAGCTCTGATCTGCACTAGGGCCCCACAGCCATGCTTCAGTACTGGGCTTACACTTTGCCTTCCACAGTCCACATCCCTCTGTTCTCATTGGCTCGGGAGAAGCTGTGCCAGCCCAGGATGGGGAAGTGTCTGTGCTGGCAACATGAAATGGTAACCGAGCTCAGCCAGTTACGAGGAGGAGAGTGCCGTCCTGTAGCCACGATGGGACTGATGTCACTGGTGAGGTAAGACACCGCTCAGTGTCTCCTAGTCACCAGCTGCGATTCTCTGTACCAACCCCCCCCCCCCACCAGGGAATTGTCCGCTTACCCCACTTCCCTGACTAGGGAAAAGACGCACACCTCTGGGAGGTTACCCTCCCCCAACACTGACAGAGAAAGCTTCAGAAATTGCTAAAACAAATCCCTTAACACAGTGGTTCTCAACTCCTGTCCTCGGGACCCACTAACAGGCCAGGTTTACAGCATAACTGAAATGCATCACAGGTGATATCATTTGCTTCTCAGTGATTGCAGTATTCTATTCTCTTAAAATCAGGCCTGCTGGTGGGTCCTGAGGACAGGAGTTGAGAGCCACGATCTGCACAGGGTGTATCTGCTGACTGCAACTATACTGCCTTTCCGACCAGAAAATCTCACAGGTCAGAATAGCAACATAAAAGCTAGATACACCCTGTGAAG
>BLSH010421709.1:48589-59307 GCA_018402905.1 Glandirana rugosa
GTACCAACCCCCCCCCCCCCACCAGGGAATGTCCGCTTACCCCACTTCCCTGACTAGGGAAAAGACGCACACCTCTGGGAGGTTACCCTCCCCCAACACTGACAGAGAAAGCTTCAGAAATTGCTAAAACAAATCCCTTAACACAGTGGTTCTCAACTCCTGTCCTCGGGACCCACTAACAGGCCAGGTTTACAGCATAACTGAAATGCATCACAGGTGATATCATTTGCTTCTCAGTGATTGCAGTATTCTATTCTCTTAAAATCAGGCCTGCTGGTGGGTCCTGAGGACAGGAGTTGAGAGCCACGATCTGCACAGGGTGTATCTGCTGACTGCAACTATACTGCCTTTCCGACCAGAAAATCTCACAGGTCAGAATAGCAACATAAAAGCTAGATACACCCTGTGAAGGATGACAGACTGTGTGTAAAGGAATGTGATTTCAGCCATGTGTAGTGGGGGGGGGGGCTGTATACAGTGCTGGGAAAGGAGCTCTGACAAGTGACCTGCCAGCAGTAATCCCTGTCCTCTGATTCTCCAGCGGTGATCCCTGCCTTCTGATGTAAGGAGGAACTCTGCAAACTAAAAACTCTTAAGCCACTTTGAGTATCTTGGCGTGCAGTGGGTGTATCTGCATGCACGGTGGAAGTGGTGGGTGGTAGTGGGGGGAGGGCCCAGGTCAACTTTTGCATCGGGGCCCACAAGCTTCAAGCTACACCTCTGTGATCCTGTTCATTTAGGGAAATGTGTACTGAAAGAAATATGTCATAATGGGGATGTCATAGCAGAAGATATGGCAAACACTAATTGTCTTGCTGTCTGTGGCTTTAATACTGACCAGCAGTTTAAAAAGGTCAAACTTCTGGATCTATGTACCTATTCCAGGTTAGCGTCTCTGAAAGGATTAAGCCTTTGGAATCAGCCTGACAGCCATACAACTAGCATTTTTAGAAAAAGAAATTGCCATTTGCAGCCCCCGCATTCATTTATTACACATTCTCTACAGTTGAAGCTAATAACTGGTACTATTTGTAGGAAAGCATTTTTTAAGCTTGGGGATCACTGACTCTGGTTACACATTTGGTAACAAACCCAGTCTGTCCTGTTAGGCCCTGTCCATTCTTGCACTGTGAATAGGCATATCGGCTTTACAGAGAGCATGTGAGCCATATACACACCAAGCACCATGTGTTACCAATACATTTCTTTCATATGTAGGCACTAAAAGAACCTAGGGTCATAAGCAGCATGGCCAGCAGCAGGGTTTACTGGGCCAACTGATAATGGTATGTCTGTGGTTGTTGGCTAGTCAGAGATCATTTATAACAGACATTTTGATAGCATAGGTGCAGTAACAGGAAACGTTTACAGTGCCACAAGTTTCACCCTAATGCTGGCCACACACATTACAATTTGATTGTACAATCCCTGATAACTGTATAGTAGAAGTGCCTGACATAGTATAATTTGAATGGATTATATAGGTAGACCCACACACTAAACAGTTGTTGGTAAATATAAAGGAGGTTGTACAGAGACTGAGCACTCTGACTGTAATATGTGTGGTCAGCTTTAGGGTATGCCAAAGACTCACCTGTTCCAGTAGCTCCAGAACTGCTCCTGTAGATACATGCGGTGACTGCTCTCATCGCCAAAGGAGGCTTTACTTTCAATCCAGTGAATAACATGTCCATCCACAGCTGCAGAGCAAACAGAATATTTAAGTGTGAGATCCAGATTAGAAGCAGAAGTAAAATACTTAACCACTTGCCGACCGCCTCTTGTCTTTTACTGCTGCAAAGTGGCAGCGTAGCGCGAATCGCCATTTATAAACGGCGATTCGCGCAAGTGTGTATAGCAGGCACGCACCACCACTGGCGCGCTATTGCGCCCACCGCGTGCTCCCTGAGTGTGGCCGCGGGTCGGACGGACTCAATGTCCGCCAGCGACCCGTGATTGCCTAACACACAGAAAGAATGGGGAACCGCTGATGTAAACACAACGGTTCCCCATTCTGTCAGGTGGCATGACAGTGATCTACTGATCCCTGTGATTGGAATTAGTTAGATCTCTCATGCCCCTGCCAGACCAACCCCCACAAAGTTAGAACACAGTGAGGGAACACAGTTAACCCCTAGATTGCCCTCTACAGGTTAACCCCTTCCCTGCCAATGACATTTATACAGTATTCAGTGGCTATTTTTAGATCTGATCGCTGTATAAATGTCATTGGTCCCAAAAAAGTGTCAAAAGTGTCCGATCTGTCCGCCGCAATATCGCAGTCCCGATAAAAATCGCAGATCACCGCCATTACTAGTGAAAAAAAAATTGCCAAAAATGTCATAAATCAATTCTCATAATTTGTAAACACAGCAACTTTTGCGCAAAGCAATGAATATACGCCTATTGTGTTTTTTTTTTTTTTTATTAAAAATATGTAGAAGAAAACATTTTGGCCTAAATTGATGAATGAATTAATTTTTTTATATGTTTTTTTTTTGGATATGTATTATAGCAAAAAGTGAAAAATAGTTTTGTTTTCAAAAATTGCCACTATTTTTTTGTTTATAGTGCAAAAAATAAAAACTGCAGAGGTGATCAAATACCACCAAAAGAAAGCTCTATTTGTAGGAAAAAAAGGACGTCAATATCGTTTGGGTACAACGTCGCACGACCGCACAGTTGTCAGTTAAAGCGACGAAGTGCTTTGGTCAGGAAGGGGGTAAATCCTTCCGGGGCTGAAGTGGTTAAAGCACAATACCCAAAGTTTGAGGTGGAAAAGTTATATATTTTTATTGGTTGTTCCAATTCACTGTGAGTGCATCACATTAGCTCGTAAGCTGTTAAAGATTCTTGCTTTAAGCAGCCCATAAAGGAGTCAGTTTTCAAAAAAAAAAAAGACTTGATTCCCCTATTCACACACTTGTGTGTGCTGTGTCTTTGGTTGCGAACAGCAGGGAGTCAGAATACACTAATCGGTGTTGCAGGCTGCAGACTGCATCGCTGATCGAGCGAGGAAAGCCCAACAGGAGGGTTGTACTAAAGTTGATCAGTGGCATCAAATGGACGCCACTGACACAAGCCCAAAGCCCATTGACACAGGCCCATAAGCTGATTTTTTTCTGATTGATGCACTTATGTGTAACAGTAACAAGTTGGGTAACAGAACAGGTGATGTGAAAAGTTCAGGAGGGGTGACAAACAGGTTGACAGCATTAGAAATGAGTTAAGCTTGACCTCACCAGATGTGCACTAACAAAAATCCTCTGAATATGCAATGGATATTAGATGAATGACATTGCAACATTATAGCATTTACAGGTAGCATTGTATTGTAGCATAAAATAGTTTAGTAGCAAGGAAAAGCAATGAATCATATAAACAGAGGGGAGAGATTTGTTTCCTATTATGCGCTCGATAAAAAGTGGAATTTTGACTTACTTGTAAATGCCATGCCTTGGAGTACAGTACAGGACACGGGCTGAGTATATATAGAACCTGGGTAGTAGGCTGCTACCTTCAGGTAACTGGACACTGGCAAGCATTTGAGGACATGCCCTCCAGGCGCCTTCCCTATAAACCTATCCCATACAGTGATTCCTAAGCTTTGTAGCAAGCAGTGCAGAGTAACCAAGGAATAGAAGGGAGGGTGGACCGTGGACTGTACTACAAGATCCAGGTTAAAATTCCTCTTGTTTTAATCCTACAGTACAGGACATGGGCTGAGTATTCATAGATCCCAAGATGTCCCCAAGCAATGAATGAGAAGAGTGGGAAAAAATTGGCGAACAGAACTGTGGCAACAGATCCAACAACAGCAAGGGTCAATAGACCTAACTTCAGAGTGCTGCTGTTGAGAGCTGTTGGTTGATTTTAGAGAGGAAAGCAGTGAGGGGGTAGAGATCTGAATTTTCTTTTGTACCATTTGAAATCACTGATTGAACCAA
The DNA here is from genome assembly GCA_018402905.1 of Glandirana rugosa. Classification (NCBI taxonomy): domain Eukaryota; kingdom Metazoa; phylum Chordata; class Amphibia; order Anura; family Ranidae; genus Glandirana; species Glandirana rugosa. The sequence goes on from BLSH010421709.1 coordinate 52,537, forward strand.
CAGATCTGGGACTCGGAGAGGCGCAAACTTTAAACGACACCCCCAACACTCTTAGGTGTGAGAACGCCCCTTCTCTGGGAAGAAAGCTTTGGAGAAGACTTGCTGGGCTTTGTGGATCAAATCTTGTGCCAAAAGTAAGGGCTGAACTTTAGGCTTTGAAGTTAAAGCTAGGGGACAATATTTCTTTTGTTTATATTTGCAACAGGGATGTCCAACCTTTTTACCTTCCTGGGCCACATTGGAAGAAGAGGAATTGTCTTGGGCCACACACTAACAATAAGAATTGCTGATGAGCAGAAAAAGTCCGGCAGTTAAAGATCACTGATATAGATAATGTACCTATTTGAATAATCTGTTTGTAATATTTTTAAAAGCAAAAGAGGGCAACGTAAAATTAGTTTGATATTTGTCACTGTTTTTGATAAACAAACGCATTACTATCTACAGGGTGGGCCATTTATATGGATACACCTTAATAAAATGGGAATGGTTGGTGATATTAACTTCCTGTTTGTGGCACATTAGTATATGTGAGGGGGGAAACTTTTCAAGATGGGTGGTGACTATGGCGGCCATTTTGAAGTCGGCCATTTTGAATCCAACTTTTGTTTTTTCAATAGGAAGAGGGTCATGTGACACATCAAACTTATTGGAAATTTCACAAGAAAAACAATGGTGTGCTTGGTTTTAACGTAACTTTATTCTTTCATGAGTTATTTACAAGTTTCTGACCACTTATAAAATGTGTTCAATGTGCTGCCCATTGTGTTGGATTGTCAATGCAACCCTCTTCTCCCACTCTTCACATACTGATAGCAACACCGCAGGAGAAATACTAGTACAGGCTTCCAGTATCCGTAGTTTCAGGTGCTGCACATCTCGTATCTTCACAGCATAGACAATTGCCTTCAGATGACCCCAAAGATAAAAGTCTAAGGGGGTCAGATCGGGAGACCTTGGGGGCCATTCAACTGGCCCACGACGACCAATCCACTTTCCAGGAAACTGTTTATCTAGGAATGCTCGGACCTGACACCCATAATGTGGTAGTGCACCATCTTGCTGTAAAAACTCAGGGAACGTGCCAGCTTCAGTGCATAAAGAGGGAAACACATCATCATGTAGCAATTTCGCATATCCAGTGGCCTTGAGGTTTCCATTGATGAAGAATGGCCCCACTATCTTTGTACCCCATATACCACACCATACCATCAATTTTTTGGTTCCAACAGTCTTGGAGGGATCTATCCAATGTGGGTTAGTGTCAGACCAATATCGGTGGTTTTGTTTGTTAACTTCACCATTCACATAAAAGTTTGCCTCATCACTGAACAAAATCTTCTGCGTAAACTGAGGGTCCTGTTCCAATTTTTGTTTTGCCCATTCTGCAAATTCAGTGTGCCAATCTGGGTGTTGCTATCAATGTGTGAAGAGTGGGAGAAGAGGGTTGCATTGACAATCCAACACAATGGGCAGCACATTGAACACATTTTATAAGTGGTCAGAAACTTGTAAATAACTCATGAAATAATAAAGTTACGTTAAAACCAAACCAAAACAAAGTTGGATTCAAAATGGCCGACTTCAAAATGGCCGCCATGGTCACCACCCATCTTGAAAAGTTTCCCCCCTCACATATACTAATGTGCCACAAACAGGAAGTTAATATCACCAACCATTCCCATTTTATTAAGGTGTATCCATATAAATGGCCCACCCTGTAGAATGATGTATGTAGTAGCAGTAGCAGTTCTCAATTAATTCTCAAGGAGCTCATCAGATATTTTGGTTCTAATTTAGCCCTACATGTGCTTCATCCTTGAAAAAAGTTTCTCATAAATACAGGTGCTGCTGAAACCTGATGTGAATAAGGCATGATTGTGAAGAGTGGGATATTTTTCTTTGGGAAGATAAAACATATACAAGTCCAATAAAGACACAGTGTCAAACATTTCTTCGGCCACATTTGTTCGCTATGTGTAAATGCATTTTTACAAAAATTTCCCCCCAAAAATCAACAATTTTAAGTACGTTTAAAATTTTGTGTTAGGCTGCATTCATAGCCGTCGTGGGCCGCAGGTTGGACACCCCTGATTTGCAATATTTAAATACTTAACATTCTCCCAATATCCCTTCAATGTTAAAGAAATCTTTGTTCAATTTTCCCAAAAGCTAACCTGTGCAAGCTCTGCCTTTGTATGGGCTTATTTTCTGAAGACCAAAGTTTTTTTTAAGATCTATGTTTTACTCTTCATTAGGCTCACAGAAGCATACATTTTAACATAACAAAAGGGGTAAATTCAGAAGGTAAAGCTCATCCCTATATCACGATGAGTATATGGAGGTTAGTGCAATATTCACATTAACTATTCTAAGGCAGGAGTGTCAAACTCAATTTCATTGCAGGCTGCATCAGCAGTACTGTTGCCCTCAAAGGGCCGGTTGTAACTGTAAGAATATATACATTTATCCAGGGCTTTTTTTTTTTCAGAGAATAGGTGTGGGAAATTAACTACGCCCCTCTGCCGAATTGAACGAGCGGGGCATGTGGTTAAATTGCATAAACAGTGGGAGGATCTTAGATGGGCAATAAATACCAGGATTATGTAATTTGCCGACTTCAGGGAGTGCAGGTTCAGGGGCGCCCTATGCACAGAATACAGAGTTCTGGGGTGCGCTATGTCGGAGTTCAGGGACCAGGGGTGTGCTGTGTACAGAGTGTAGGTGGCACGTGCCTGGTGATGGAGTCTGGCTTATGCAGGGGTAACCTCTCTTGCGGCCCTGGTTCGAGAGTCCCTGGTAGTGCAGACAGGGAGCTCAGGAGCACAGGGGGGCACAAGGACTGGACCAGTCTCTGGTGGCTGGTAGGTGTCCTGCTGGAGCTCATGCAGGCAGAAGAGTAGTAAGGCAGTCCAGGTCAGTAACTGGCGGGCGGTGCAGTACAGAGGGATCAGGCAAACGGATGGTCGGGTACAGGCTGGGTCGGCAACGTTCAGGCGGCTAAGTACAGGGGATCAGGCAGAAGAGTGGTCGTGGAAGCCGAGGTCGGTGCAAGCTGAGTTCAGAGCAGGGTCGAGACAGGCCGGGTCAAAGGAACAGGTATCGGGCAATCAGGAAGCAAGGAAACTCACACAAATGCTGTAGAACGGACAGCACTTGCCTCCTGGTGCTGTCCTGCTTAAATGACTGCTATTGGCAGTATTGGAGGAGTGCACCATATACAGAATACAGGGTTTAGGAGTGTGCAGGGTTCAGCTCTATTTCACAGGTTGTCCACATCTCACTTCCACCCTTTCTTGGCTCTGACCTCTGCACCACTCTCCCCATCCCCACCTCTGCACATACATCCCACACAGCCCTCACCTCTTCAACCCTTCCCCAAGAAAGCCTGATCTCACCTACCCAGCTCTAGTACCTCCCAGCAGTGTAGGTGGCTCCGCCTCTCTCACTTGCTGGGAGATCATTGGTCAGCTTCTGTGAACCCAAGCACAGATGGGAATCACAGTGTAGCTTATCACATGACGCTTCATCCACATTGCATCTGCATTTCCCTTGTCCCCGCCATGAGTGCAGGACAGGCAGGGATCTCTGAGCGCCACGGGAAGGAAAGCTGTCCTTGTAAACACAGAAGGCCTCTGTGTTTACAAGTGACAGTGGGGAGTGGAGGGCAAGAGCAAGAGATGTTGGAATGAAGTTCTGCCATGTTCCAGCTGAAAAAAGCTCTGGGTAGGACGGTGCCATGGAATGGCCCGGAGGGCCGGATTCGGCCCACAGGCCTTGTGTTTGACACGTGTTCTAAGGCCATTGTGTAAACCAACATGTAAACAATATAGTTAACAATAGCTAACATTAGTCTTTATCCCCCCCAGGAACATAATGATAAAAATAAGAAGTCACTATATAAATACTATTGAAAGCAATGCTGCTTATAAGTACAGATATTTTATGGATAACCGCTATCTATAAATTTGGCTATTCCAGTTGAGATACTCTTGTGCTTCTTTATTACTGTACACCAGTGTTTTTCAACTCCAGTCCTCAAGGCACACCAACAGGTCATGTTTTCAGGATTTCCATGCGTTTGCGCAGGTGATTTGATCAGTTTCACTGCCTTAGTAATTACCACAGCTGTTTCATCTGAGGGAAATCCTGAAAACATGACCTGTTGGTGTGCCTTGAGGACTGGAGTTGAAAAACACTGCTGTACACAACACAATGTTAGTAAAACTTGAGAGAAAGTAAAACAATGTGATGGACTTACCTACTGGTACTTCCAGAATAAAGTCTGGAGTTTTATCATAACCCTTCAGACGCAGCTGGTCTTCATCTGCAAAGACCAAACACAAGCTTGTTGATACATAGTGCCTACTTTTTTAACCAACATGTAAAAAAAACAAAAAAAAAAAAACAAGTTAACTCTTCTACCAGTGGAAAGGTTGAAGGACCAATACCGCAGAAAAAATGGAACAGAAAAATCAGGCTGATCAATGGTCCATCTGAATTTGAGTTTAACCAAAAGGCATAACTTTTTTTACATTTTAGATTGAGTCAAGAGGGATTAGAACACCGTTATCACTAAGAGTGAATGTAAAAAAGGGATTTTATTAAAACTTACCGTAAAATCCTTTTCTCCGAGTTCACTGACAGACGCAGCTCTTCATTGACTTTGTGGGGTTTTATGTTCGTCTTACCAGGAGTTAACTAGGCAGGGAAAAGAATTCAGCTGGCCCCTCCCCTGGGGGGCGTCCTCTTTTCCTACATTAAAACCCCCCTCCCAGAGGAGCTCTCCAGTTTGTACACAAGCCGTACCAAAACAGAGCCCAGAGGGGTGGGTGCTGCGTCTGTCAGTGAACTCGGAGAAAAGGATTTTACGGTAAGTTTTAATAAAATCCCTTTTTCTCCTACGTTCACTGACAGACGCAGCTCTTCATTGACTTTGTGGGGACGTCCCCAAGCTGTGTCAAAAAAGAGGGGTGGGTAAACGCAAACAACTGTACCCAACTGAACCTCTGAGGAGGCGCCAGACGCGCCTACACTGCCGCCTGCAGAACTTTGCGGCCAAAGGCAGCATCCGAAGATGCAAACACATCAACTTTGTAAAACTTAGTGAAAGTGTGAACCGAGGCCCAAGTGGCCGCCTTGCACACCTGTGACACCGAAGCCTGGAAGTACTAACTGCCCGGGTAGAATGAGCCGTGACCGGAAAAGGGGGAACCTTGCCCCGAACAGAATACGCATGTGTCACGGTTTTTCTAATCCACTGAGAAATCGTTGCCGAAGAGGCCGCTAAACCTTTGCGCGGGCCCTCTGGCAGAACAAACAGGGCGTCAGCTTTTCGAAAAGAAGCTGTAGCAGCCAAGTACACCCGTAAGGCCCTAACTACGTCCAAGGCATGCAACTCGAATTCCTTCGGGTGCAATGGACGAGGGCACAATGAAGGTAGAACAATATCTTCATTGATATGAAAAGAAGAGACTACCTTTGGAAGAAAGGACGGAAGGGGTCGCAAGACCGCCTTATCCTTATGTATCACCAAATAAGGAGACTGCACGATAGGGCAGCCAAATCCGACACTCGTCTGGCAGAAGTGATGGCAACCAAAAAGGCCACCTTCTGCGACAGAAGTTGTAAGGGGATCTCCCAGATCTTTTCATAAGGTGGTTTTTGAAGAACAGAAAGCACCAGATTCAGATCCCATGGGGCCATCGGGCATCTCACCCGAGGCGCCACATGTCGCACACCTTGTACAAAGGTACGAATCAGAAAGTGTGAAGCCAGAGGTCTCTGAAAAAGTATGGCTAAGGCCGATATCTGGCCCTTAAGAGTACTCAAAGCCAACTGCTTATTCAGACCCTGCTGAAGAAAAGTCAGTACCCTGGAGACTACAAACGAGCGAGGGTTGTAGCCCTCCGCCTCGCACCAGGCAATATAAGCCTTCCAGGTACGGTGATAAATCTTGCGAGAAGTGCACTTGCGAGCCTTTAATAAGGTGGGGATCACGGAGTCGGCCACTCCTCTATCCCTTAGCACCTGGGACTCAATAGCCAAGCCGTCAAAGCCAGCGAGGGTAAAGCAGGGTGCAAGATGGGTCCTTGAGACAGGAGGTCGTCTCGCATCGGAAGCCGCCAGGGAGCGTCTGCCACCATTCGCACTACGTCGGCGTACCAAGTGCGCCGAGGCCAATCCGGAGCCACCAGAATGGTCGGAATTCCTTCTATTGCTATTCTGCGCACCAACCTTGGAAGCAGACGTAAGGGAGGAAAGGCGTACAGGAGGCAATAACGGCTCCAGGGGGCCACCAGAGCATCCGTGGCCACTGCCAACGGATCCTTCGTCCTTGACACAAAGTTTCTCACTTTGTGGTTGAACCTGGATGCCATGAGATCCACATCTGGTGTTCCCCACCTGTGGCAAATCTGACTGAACACCTCCGGGTGAAGGGACCACTCTCCCTGGTCCAGCTTCTGGCGACTGAGAAAGTCCGCCTGCCAGTTCTCCACACCTGGGATGTAAACCGCAGAAATTGCCGGAACATGGAGTTCCGCCCAATGCAGAATCAGGGCTGCCTCCGCAGCCGCCGCTGGACTCCGAGTGCCGCCCTGATGATTCACATACGCCACCGCCGTGGCATTGTCCGACTGAATACGAATCGGGCGGCCTTGCAATCTCCTCGTCCAATGAGACAGACACAGTCTGATCGCTCTGAGCTCCAGCACATTGATTGGTAGACAGGCCTCCTGGGCTGACCAACGACCCTGAGCTGAGAACTGC
>BLSH010421709.1:75294-87080 GCA_018402905.1 Glandirana rugosa
AGACTTTAGTATCACATTGACAGACCAAGCTATCCAGCAAAAATAGCAGTTAGAGGACTGAGACAAACCATTTTACACTGACAGAGGTGTTAACAATGGTGAATATTCATTAATTTATGTAAAACCTTTATCCCAAAAAGAAAAAGCATTCCTGTAACTGTTAATTTGTTAATCAAGTCTATCTAAATCCAACACTACCATCTCCTTAGATAGACAATGCTTCTTTCTAAAGGAAGTGACTGTAGTGCCTTCAACCACAGTGGAGACATCCTAAAACAGGAAGTTTGTTGCTGGCCAGATCTACAGACAACAAAAAATCTAAAAAAGAAAGCTAATACAGCCACTAAAATTTTGGGGAAAAAAAATAAATAAATACATGCACATATTTTTGCAGGTAAGAGATCCCCCTATTCACTGTCACGGGGGTGGGGAGAGACTGCAGCTGTTGAAATATGTTACATGCTCCACCCTAAATATGGGTGGGACATGCAACATGTTCCTAAAGTTGAACCTATTCTTCAAGGATCGATAAACTGCAATACATTACAATTTTGTTTTTTGGTTTTAACTTTAAGACCCCTTTCACACCGGAACATTTTTCAGGCGCTGGCTGCGGTGCTAATAGCGCCTGTGCAGCGACTGAAAAACTCTCCACCCATTCTCCCCAGTGAGAAAGTCTGAGTGCTTTCACACTGGGGCAGTACGCTTGCAGGACAGGAAGAAAAGTCCTGTAAGCCGTATCTTTGGGGTGGTATACACCGCCCCCTCCATTGAAAGCAATGGACGGCACTCCCGAAGCGGCTGTACACCGCCTCGGAAGCCCCGAGCGGCAGCACTTTTAACCCCTTGTTAACCCCTTCTTGGGGGTTAAAAGCGCCCCACTCCCGCCTGCATAGCGGTGCCATAGCGCCGCTAATTAGCGTCAATTTACCACTACCGCCCCAGTGTGAAAGTAGCGTAAAAGTCACAATTTGAGAGCAGGCAGGCTTTTTATGGAATCAGAGATATACTAAGGGGCACATTTATAAAGCTGTGAAGATGATTTCACTAAAAATTCACTGGTGATGAGTCACCAACTCATTTAAAACACAAGCATGAAGAAAATTCACCTCCAGTGAATGTTTGGTGAGCATCAGCTTAAGTGCTTTATACACAAACCCTTAATAAACAAAACAAGTCTCTTCTGCAATAAAACATTTTTTAACCATTTGCAAACTTATGCAGAATATACACTGAGCAGCTCATGCATTCTCAGCATGCTTCATTTGCAGAATCAAAAAACTCCTGTGTGCATGCTTGGGAGTTACATTATCCAGACCTGGCCAATCAAGTAGGTCTAAGTTTAGGAACCCAGAAGAAGCTAGGGAGATGGATTAGCAAGGAAAATTGTGGCTGGATAATTATAATTAAAAAAAAAAAAAAATACATTCAGCGAGAAGTTTTTAGATCACCTTCCCTATGTAGAGAGTATACATGAGCTAGAAAAAAATGCTATAAAATAAAAATGATATATGGATATAAATTAGTTAAATCTAAGGGGATGAATAGAATTACACATGTGTCAAAGGGACTTTAAAGTGTTCCACTTTTCTGCACACAAAAAAAAAAAAACAATGCTTTTCATCACCATTAGAACTTTGCATAGCACTTTTAGAATTAAAAAACTGACCCTTTTCAATTGCTTATCTCCTTGCCTGGAGTTCAAGCTGCTAGATGGAGAGATTGCACTGCTCATGTTCAAAGTTTAAATGAGTCAGAAATTGTGGTTTAGGGGACAATGTTCAGCCCATCCTGCTGTTTAGCCAAGTCGAAATAGTAGCAACCATCTACAGATTTACAGTAAATAGACAGGCAGAGCAGGACATACAGGCAGGCTGGGTGGATCTGCAGCTTGGCCACCTCAGTCCACAAGACCACCTGCCAGAATACCTGGCTCATTATAGAAGGGCTATGATCCCTCAGCGGAAGGTGCTGTGTTATGAATTTAAAAGAAAACGGTCGATGGTGAACTGAAAGTATTATTTCTGTAAGAGGATTCACGTATCAGACCATGAGTTGTTCAGGCTGACCAGAAGCCAACTATATGGACTCTGGTGAGTTTGCTTAGATAAGCAGTAGTTTGTTTCTACTGCCAAAGTGAAGCGGTTTTCAGTTAATTCCGTACATGAAAATAAACCTGGGGCCAGTAATCCCTCAAAGAGATTGTGCCGTACACTGCCAAAGAGCTACGATCTGAGCGTGTCCCTCGTCACAATGGGTATAAATAACATTTCTTGTCATGAAACCAAATATCCAAAACATTTCAATACAAAAAAGGATAAAACCGTACATACACTTAAACATATTGGTTGCCATTCTGACTTCCTGACTGCTTCTGGCTTTAATAATTATTGAGTGTAAGTTAAGACAGAAGTCCTAATCTACATACTGCATCTGCTGCAAACTCGAAATTTACTGAACACACTGAATCAGCATGACAGCCAGACAACTAGCAATTTCCAATAGAGAGCAAATGCAGCCTCCTTATTTCTTCAGTGCAGGTTTGGGTACAGGAACACCAACACTGATATACCCAAAACCAATATGGCACTGTGCTCTTATAAAGCAAAGTTTTATCACAGGTGAGCAAAAGAGTTGTATTAGAAAAAAAAATATTATAAATGAGAAAATGGCAAGAATTTCAATTATTGGTCTGTTTGCACAAATAGATGGGTACAGTTTCTTTTACATCAGAGCTCTTTATCTGCTTCACATTTTCCTGGTAAACACTGAAATGTCTCATTTGACATTACTAATTGAACTCTGAAGAGCATAGAGGCAACTACTATGTACTTATGTCAGCCCTTTACCTATGCCCATTTTAGGCTAAATGCTATAGAATTGCAGGTACTGAGAAAACTGATGTACCGATATTGACTGTGTTACTGTCTTGTTGACCATAGCTACAAATTTACTTCCTCGTTTATTTATTTTTTGGAAAATTATTTTTATTAAAAGATTTTCATCTGTATAGTACACACATAAAAAACATTACAATATACCAAACAAATGAAAAACATAAAATACAAAGAAAAAACCCCAAAAGGGGGACAAGAAAACAACCCCAAAAGCCTCAGCCAAAGAAAATAAAAAAGTGCCTGCCATCTATAAAATGTAGCAGGGTAGGAAGAAGATGAACTCATGATTAATGTAGCGCAATCCTGATTTAAGATGGTACCACAAAGATATTCTAGTAGTGCTTACTCTGCCCACAAACCCCCCTCCACCCAAACAAGAGCAGTGAATTATAGAAAGCAGATTGCCCTATTGATCAATTAATACATGTAACCAGACCTCGGATGGGAGTTCTACAAACACCAATAACTACTCAGTAGTTTGACGCATTGTAACATAAAACAGGTAGGAAGACCCTTACAAATGTCTTTGTCAGAATATATTAATAAGGAGTGTCCTAATCAGAAACTGTAATAGTGGAGGAAAGTCAACCTCCTCACACTTTATAATTTTTTTTAAACCCCCCCCCTATTGAAATAGGTGGATTTGTACAAAGGGATTGCTTTATTCACCAGCGACTTCCAGGCCATCACAGTAGGTACAGGCGTTTTTTTCCATGAAAGGATGATCAGTTCCTGATATAGAACAGTAGTATTGTGAGAAGGGTGTGCATTGCATTAGTAGTGTCTAGGGAATCCAGTAGACTCAAATGGCATATCTCAAGCAAGAGGGGAATGTAATTTTGAATTTCAGGGAATTCCCAAAAATCATAGAGAAAATTAGCATAAGACATAGAGCAACGCCAGCAAGAGGAGGACTGGAACCTGTAAATCATGGCAAGTCTGGTGGGGGGGGGGGGATAAATCCTGTGAAGGAATTTGTAATAGATTACGTGATTCCTGGCAGAGATCAATCTAGTGAAAGGGACCTCCCAGATATCATCCCAGTCATCTCTATCCAGCCCAGGAGCAGCAGCATCCCAAGCAGGCATACATGGTCTCAAATATGTGAAAGTTTCTGGGTCCCCTGCACAGCAAGTGGGACCAAGCCTCATAAGACACTAAGTCTGTCGCCTCAAGGGCCATGGAAGCATCACCCTGGGGAGTATTAAACCAAGGATGAGCAAACACTAGTTGGCCAGCTAGGAAGTACTTATAGAAGTTGGGCGTTGCCAGACCACCCTCCCACTATGGATGCTAATTTAACACGGGGATTCCTACAAAAATAAAGGACAGGAGTCTATCAATGGACTTAAAAAAATGATTTGGGAATCCATACTGGGAAATTTCTAAAGACATACAGAAACAGGGGAAGTATTTTCATTTTAACCAAGTCTATTTACCCAGTTAACGAAAGCTGGAGGTTCCTCCAGGCATTGAATCTACTCTTAGGAAAAGAAAGGAGTGGTGAAACGTTTAGGGTAGTAAAATCAGTGACTGAGTTGGTAATGACTAACCCTAGATATTTAACCTGTGAGATCAACTGAAGAGGAACGACCTGGTTAACAACTGGATGAGGGCATAGGGGAAGAATATTAGACTTAGCCCAATTCACTTTTAAGCCAGAAACTGTAGAAACATTGTTCATAATAGACAATACCATGTGCAATGAGGGTCCAGCATCCCGTAGGAAAAGAACTAAATCATCAGCATAAAGGTCCATGATCTCTGGAAGACTGCCCACACATATTCCCTGCAGGGCCGTGGAGGATAGTAGTGCAATAGCAAGGGGTTCCATCATTAGCGCAAAGAGCCCTGGGGAGAGGGGACATCCCTGCCTGGTACCCCTGGGCACTGGAAAGGAGGAGGACCACTTGCCCATTAACTTTGGTGGCAGCCCCCTGGGTGATCATATAATATGGATATCCATTTAAGAAAGAAGGGGCCAAACCCCATGTGGCCCAAAACATACCGCATATATGTCCAATAAATAGAGTCAAAGGCCTTTTACAGGTGCAGGAACACCAGGATACCGCCTCATTAAATTTTTTTGATGGTGTTTGAAATTTTATTGGGGACATAACCTCAAACTACTAGAAGACAAGTTCAAAACTAACTTTATAAAGTATTTCTTAAACATGACTTGGATCAACACAGATCTCAGCCCAGTATTTTAAGCCCAAACACAACTATATTAGAAGGTACGAGAGGACAACGGAACACTTCTCCAAGGTGATATAGACATCCAACATCCCTCATATTTATATTCATTCAAAAGGTAATTTCATGCTGGACAATAACATGCAAGTGAGCAGACTGTAACTTGTAAGTAGTCAAAGATATTAATACTAGTGGTGCACCGAATGGAAATTTTGGTGCTGAAACCAAAACCGAAAATGCACTAAGCCAAAAGCCGAAAACGACAGGGTTTAAAAAATATTTATATTTTTATATACAATTGTCATATGCAGCCTACATGTGTCTGGGCACTGACAGGCGGCACTGATTGGCACTGATAGGTGGCACTGACAGGCGGTACTGATTGGAAGCACTGATAGGCAGCACTGATTGGTGACACAGATTGGCACTGATAGGTGGCACTGACAGGTGCCACTGGTTGACACTGACAGGTGGCACTGGATGGTACTGGCAGGTGGCACTGACAGGTGGCACTGGATGGTGCTGGCAGGTGGCACTGGATGGTACTGGCAGGGGGCACTGGCATGTGGCACTGATTGGCATTGTTTGGCACTGACAGGCAGCACTGGATGGTACTGGCAGGTGGCACTGATTGGCATTGACAGGTGGCCCTGGATGGTACTGGCATGTGGCACTGACAGGCAGCACTGGATGGTACTAGTTGGCACTGGCAGAAGAGATGAGTAGATTCACAAAGCACAGAGTGCGCTGCTTGTATGAGCCACTCTGTGCATGAAATTGTGATCTAATTACACTGGAATGCAGAGAGAGAGCTGTCAGCTTTTCACGGAGATCGGAGGTGGGCGGGACTGAACAGCTAACACCTGTGTCCCCGTCCACCTCCCCGACATCAAATTGAAATTCTGACAGCTTTCTCTGCATTCCAATGTAATTAGCTCACAGTTTCATGCACAGAGCCGCTCTGTGCATTGTGAATCTACTCATCTCCCACATCCATTGCAGGGTATGTGATGCACACATACCCCTCAATGGATGGTACCCGCCCCCACCGATTTTGGCCGAAAATGCTGATGACTTTCAGCTGCCGAAATTTCGGTGCATCCCTAATTAATACCTATAGAAAACTGGATCTGTTGCTTGATCTAAAACATGGGGACATCCTGTCGGCCACACCTCAGACCTTGGTGATTGGCCAAATAATTTCTGTCAACAGCCCCCTCAAGGTCAAAAAAAAGAGGGACTGCAACCACACTTGACAGCTCTTATTTAACATCAAAGCAAGAAACGCCTGGCAAGATTTATGAGAGCCAAACTATCGCCCCATCAACCCTCTTTGTTTTCTGTTGCGTTGTTGTCTCTTTTTCCTTTGTAATACCCTTTTCTGTAAAAATTTTGTTTGCAAAGTTTTTTTTGTACAACTGTCTTTTTTTCTATTATTAACAGGTATTTCAAAATTGTTAATATTGTCTCTAATGTACTAACACAGAACTTAAAGAATGCATGTCTCTTGAAGAGCGCTACTTTAGTGCGAATCTCTGGACATACCTGTCTGTGGTAGCAGTGTGTGTTACAGACATTTCTTTTAAGCCACAATTGCTATTGCTAATATTTTGAAAGTTTGAGATGTTTCAATAAAAATATATGGTAGTAGACTAAAGGGTTAACCGCTTGGTTTACCAAACCCAGAAACAATCAATCATTCTCAGTCTCTTGGTACATAAACTGTGGTCCAGCAAGCTAGAGAAACTTTGTACAGGGTGAAGCTGAGCATGTCATTGTTGCGTATCCATGACAGCACGGTGTGAGTTTGACTAGCCATTTGTCACGAGCTGGTGAAGAGGGCAGTGGTCTGATGCAGCATGTGTCACAGACCCGGTATCCCTAAGCTCTAAATCAGAGGTAGGCAACCTTGGCTATTCAGTTGTAGTGAAACTACAAATCCCATCATGCCTCTGTTTCTGGGAGTCATGCCTGTGGGTGTCAGTGTTGATATGCCTCATAGGACTTGAGTTCCACAACGACTGGAGTGTTGAGTATGCCTACCTCTACTCTAAGCAAGGTCAGTCTTGTATAGACATTTGCTGCTTTTCCTGGTCTGATGTAAATGGCTCTGCTCTGGGCAAAGCTGAGAAGTAACTGATTGGGCATTTATTTGTCTAGCAACTTGGCTTTATCCTAGTTTCTAAGATATAAATAACTTCTAACCCCTATTATCAGAGCCCTATGTGCATAAATGTTCTACTCCCTCTCTATGTTTCTGCTGTTTGACAAATAGGTACATTTTTGCAAGTTAATAAAAAAACTGCATACTTTTCCATAATTCATTGGATCCAATGTAGCAAGTGTGAAACCAGATGCAAGTAAAAAGCCGAACTCAAAAAGTAATGCCTGGCAATATTATTAGAAAGAAGTGTCGCTTTTATAGGAACAATTCAATTATTTGGAGCACCAGTGCTGGTCTAGAGCTGATAACAATTAGTCATAGTGTCACTAAACCCACATCATAAAAAACTACCAATAAATGGTGTATTACATGCTGTTCATACTCACTCAGTCACTATGAAGATTTGTTTTCTGTATTCTGAAAAAAACCTGTTTGATCCTGCTGCTCTCTATCTCCACCTTCTGTCCCCAATTCAGCTAGGGATTTTACAGCTGTAGTGGCAACTCTGCACATGCTCAGTTTTCAGCGAGTTTCAATACTGAGCATTTCCTCCCTATCACATCTGAGCATGTGACTATAGAGTCACACATGTGGGTAAATACACAGTGGTAAATGACAGCCCACTCCCCCCCTCTTCCTCCATGCCCACTAACCAGCTAAACACAATGGGGGAGGGATATTACATGTAGATTAATGGTTGCTTCATCTCCCTCTTATGCTAAGACACAGGTTGGGGGGGTGTGACATAGCCTGTGACTGGCAGAAATCTGCCCACACCACGTTACTATCAAAATATAATAAAGAATTGATTTAAAATATATATTTGTATGACAATTTTTTGATATGATTTACTTTTAATCTGTATCCCAAAGGCTGTTTTTGTGAGCATGTGACCAGCAGCAGAAGACTATGAGCTCCTCCTGCTTATGTTTCCCTGCAGACAGGCTGAGAAAGAGCTGGATCATGTGACAGCTGTTTATCGATTAGAAAAAATAAGTACTTCGATTTTTTTTATTTTTAATTAAAATAATTGCAATGCCATCAGCCACATACAGAAAGAGAAGGGCCAATGTAAATTAAACAATGGGTGTTTAGTATCACTTTAAGGAAGAACATTTCCAACAGCTGGCAATTTTTGCATGTTCCTTTGGTTTCCCATGACCCATGTGTAGCTCTTATCTCATGACAAGGAAAACAATACTACAGTGCATATTAAAGCATTTTCTTTCAGCTACTTATTCTATAAAATATTAATTACATGGCAACAAGGGTGTGCTGTTTATACAATGTATTAGATAACTGAGTTCCTGCTCAACCCTAAATCAATAAAAGCATGCTCAGCATCAATCATTTTGAATGCCTTCCCTCGCTATATTCACGTACCATAATAATCATTTCCCCTCATTTCCCTCACCTACAGCATTACCAGAGACAGCCGCCTGCACATTTGTTACAAACCTGAAATATCCATCAAAGCCGGAAAGGGGTACTCCTTTGTAACATTTTCCCTGATTTAGGTTTATACTCTCCAAATCCTAAACATCCATACGCCACCATTACCAACAAAATGAAAACTTCTTTCATTTTGTGCCATAGTGTATGAAAATGATAAAGGAACATTGCTCACTTTTCCAATGCATCCACCCAGCAAGATAAATGCAAGGTAAAAATTCGATTTTTGACTCACCAATAAAGTCAGCTTCTTGGAGTACAGTACAGGATACAAGATTTTTAGCCATTAAGCATGGGTTACATGCAGCTACCCGCAGTTGATTGGACACTGGCAAAAAAAAAAAAAGCTGCAGGGACATCCCCTATGTAACTCCTCCCACTCTCATTTAGCCTCAGTGTTGTAGAAAGCAATAGGGAGATCATAACGAACAGAGGGGAGGAACCCATGTATTCCTAGACATGTATTTTACTGGTTTTTATCCATGGGGCATCCAAATGCAGTCCAACTGAAGGGTCAGCAACACAGCAAAAAATGTCAACAGTTAACCACCTAACAGTTTGAGGAAGGCTTGACAGACTCCACTTGTAGCATGCTATGCCCAAAACTGGCATCTGAGGAAGTCTGAACATTCACCTGGTAAAAGTTAAAGTGGTATTAAACCAAAACAAAACATGCAATATATTGCAGCTTACCAATCATTAGATGTAGTGGCTGTATTGGTTTTCTGTTTTTAGGCTTTTTCTGTCCAACTGTTAGACAATACTCAGGACAGGGGACAGCTTTGAAAGGATAAGTTCAGGTTTGGGAATATGTTACACGTTCTACCGGTTTTTAGGGTGGAACATGTAACATGTTCCTGCTTCTGCAGTGTCTAGGCGATCCAAGCTGACAGCATGTGACAGCAGAACAGGGAGAAGTTCTCCATACTCTTTTGAAAAGAGTGCAGCAGTGCATGGCTCCATCCACAAAATCGCGAGTTCTGAATGAATGGACTACATCTACCGATAGCCTTTGCGGCTGTTGTTGTTTTCAATGAACTACCATGGCACTGTTGAGCACTGTGGTAGTTAATTAATTCTTCCCGTCAGTGTGAAACTGTCTGCCTGTAAAATCCATGGGCATAAAGCTCACATTGACAGTCTGCATGAGACCTGAATGGCACCAGCGATCTGCATCTGATCACCGGTGCAATGCTTTCCAGGCTGCTAAAACAAAAACAAAAAAAGGAAATTTTTTTCCTGCAAAAACCGTGCATTTATGATTTTTTCTAAAGGTGAAATTATCCATGAAATACAATAATAAATAAAGCTGCATTCCAGCTAAAACGTTATAATCAATTACAGTAAACTGTTTATTTTCCTTTTGGGATAAGGGTTTTAAATAAAGAAAAGTTAATCATTTTAAGCACTCCTGTCAGTGGTAAATGGTCTGTCTCATCCCTGTAACTGCAAGAGAGCTTTTCTGTTGTAAAATAACAGACTGACTGGCTGGATCACCAGGTGAAAATAGAAGAAAGGAAACTAACACAGCAATCACATTTAATGTGGTTGTTAAGCCACTTTATGCGGGTTATACCATCCTGCCTGTTTAATACTCCTATGTGCCCCCGTGCCTGTGTTTTATAAAAAATAAGCTGTTCTTTACCAGTTTTCAGAGCGGCTATCACTGCCCACGTGACCCCCTGGCTCTCTCCTCTCCCGGTCTGAAAGCCGAAGCGGATGGGGCCAAGAATTCCCGCTGATGTCAGTCGGGAGGGGGAGAGGAGAGAGCCGGTGGGTCACGCAAGTGGCGATCGCCACTCTGAGAACTGGAGTATTTACCACTTGCTTACTGGGCACTTAAACCCCCTTCCTGCCCAGGACAATTTTCAGCTTTCAGCGCTGTTGCGCTTTGAATGACAATTGCGCGGTCATGCTACACTGTACCCAAATTAAATTTTCATCATTTTTTTCACATTGATATTTTTTGACACTGATCTGCAGCACTAGTAGGTGGCACTGATTGGCAGCACTGATAGGTGGCACTAGTGGGCACTGATAGGTGGCACTGGAGGGCACTGCATAGCATCAGTCTCTCTCCGTGTGCGGGGCCAATGTCCCCCTCTCAGGAACTTGTGATCGGCTTTTTCTTTTCGTGAGGGAAAAAAGCAGATTAGCAATCGTTTGTTTACATCGTGTGATCAGCTGTCATTGTCTGACAGCTGATCATGTAGTAAGGGGCCGGTACTGGCCCCTTACAACGATCTGTGATCAGCCGAGTCTCATAGAGCTGCCTGCGCGCGATCTGCCATGGACGCCCTCCTGCAATTCAGGTCCGCGCTGTAGCCGTCTTCCAGCGATAGCGCGACGGGAAGTGATTAAACAGGCAGGATGGTATTAAACATTAACGGAAACTTCAGCAGCAAGATGGGAGGGGTAGAGGCAAATTTAAGAGCCTGAAATGGGAAGGAGAAAAAGTTTGAAACTTCAGCTTTTGGTCCAAACATCAGACATTTCCTGGGACCAGAAGATCAACTTACATCCCCCGACATTGACACATGGGGGTGCCCCATCATTTTTTAATTCAAAAAAGTAATTTTTTTCAAAAAAAATTGTGCTTTTAAGACCGCTGCGCAAATACGGTATGACAAAGTATTGCATGGACTGCCATTTTATTCTCTAGGGAAAAAATATATATAATTTTTGGGGTTTCTAAGTAATTTTATAGCAAAAAAAAAAAAATGGGATTTTTGACTTACCATACAATCCTTTTCTCTGAGTTCATTGACAGACACAGTACTTCCTTAGACAATAGGCTAGGGAGACAAAATACTTGGCTACACCCATGGGCAGTCCTAGGTGGTATACCCTCCCCTCTCTGCTATAGGACTTTGGTTTAGTAACAAGGAGTGTTAAAAGTATTAAAAACTCCTTAGAGGGGTGGGTGCTGTGCCTGTCAATGAACTCAGAGAAAAGGACTTTACGGTAAGTCAGAAATTCTGTTTTCTCTTACGTTCATTGATAGATACAGCGCTTCCTTAGACATCACCATTGGGATGCCCCAAAGCAGTGCCAAAAACATGGGGGGGGGGGGGGGG
>BLSH010421709.1:134379-149938 GCA_018402905.1 Glandirana rugosa
ACAAAGGATGTCTCTTGGTAAAACAGTAAAACTGCACATTTTAGAGTGGCCTGCCTAAGGCACACCTTTGCAATAATCATGCTGTCTAATCAGTATCTTGATATGTCACACCTGTGTGGTGGATGGATTATCTCATCAAAGGAGAAGTGCTCACCAACACAGATTTAGACAGATTTGTGAACAATATTTGAGAGAAATAGGCATTTTGTGTACATAGAAAAAGTCATAGATCTTGGAGTTCAGCTCATGATAAATAGGGGCAAACACAAAAGTGTTGCGTTTATAATTTTGCTCAGTGTATATATTATTTTTATTTTATTGAACTTATCCATTAGGCACTAAAAATCACATGCATACAAGCTCCAATGATGAAAATCCAGTCCTGGGCACAACACGTGAATGTTAAAATAGCGATTCAGGACTAGTTCCTGTAGCAGGATCGATAGACATCCCCCTCCAGAAGAACCTGGGTTTTCTTGAGACTGTTTCAGTTAAAGATTTCACGTCACACCATCTGCTGGTAAAATCTGGTGTTGCATAATACATTTTAAAAAATGGTTCTCTGTAGGAAACACTGTATATTCCCTTGCTGAACTACAACTAACAAAATAATGCATGTGGAGGCAGAAGAAGGTAGAACATTTTTTTTATACTATAACGTGGGACCAATTTCTAAAATGAATCTGCCATGATTAAATATACTGTGCTGTTATGAAGAAGTGTTGCTTTATTACTACTACCATCACCAGAGATGATATGCAAGGATTAGCCCAATCCTTCCCCCACCTCCAAGAATTTAGGCTCCATTCGCACTATGACAGGCGTTACAGGGTGTTGCTTTTATGCAAGTTTTGTTTTTGCGATATGCACACAATGCAACCCATTGGATGTGCTATAATAATAATAATAATAATAATAATAATAATATATTATATTATTCCATAAAATATACATTTTTTTTTCATCTAAATGCTGCTGATCGACCTTTTTAAATCACTTCCCAGTTTCCTGCTCCAGCGTCAGCTATCATTGCTTTGGAAAGACTTATTGATACAGTAGCTAACAAGCAGCCATGTATGTGCATATGTGTTGGTAAGGCCACCTCTATCAGGGTTGACTGAGACAGGGTCACAATAAAGGGGCACAACTGGGTGACAGTTGTCACCCATTAACAGTAGGTGTCTGAGCATGGACCTTCATGGTAGGAATTAATAGGTTATAGTTTATCAAAGGTGCTCCCACTGTAATTTTACACAGTGGGAGCTAATCAGCAGACCCGATTTCCGCTGGTACCAACTGATCGTTCATTACACTGACTGAATGTAAACAAGGCAGATTGTCATTCTGTCAGTACAAAGCAGAAACACCAATGCATGTCTTTCAGTAGTAAAAGCACCACCCCTACTACACTGAAACATTAGCTAGGCATATAGTTAACCCTTTGATTGCCAGTGTCAGTAGTACAGTGACAGTGCATATTTTTAGCACTGATCACTCTAATAATTATTATTATAATACAGGATTTATATGGCTCCGACAGTTTGCGCAGCGCTTTACAACATTAGGGCAGACAGTACAATTACAATACACTTAAATACAGGAGGAATCAGAGGGCTCTGCTCGTTAGAGCTTACAAAATATAATAATGTCACTGGTCCCAAAAAAGTGTCAGGCGTCTGATTTGTCCACTGCAATATTGCAGTCCCGCTAGAAGTTGCTGATCGCCAACATTATGAGTAAAAAAACACTATAACCTTTGCGCAAACCAATCAATATACGCTTAATGGGATTTTTTTACCAAAAACATGTAGCAGAATACATATTGGCCTAAACTGATGAAGAAATTAGATTTTTTACATTTTTTTATTGGATGCGTTTTAGAGCAGAAAGTAAAAAATATTGTCTTTGTTTCAAGCACACAAAATAAAAAACACAGAGGTGATCAAATACCACTAAAAGAAAGTTCTATTTTTGGGGAAAAAAAAGGACATCAATTTTATTTGGGTACAGTGTCGTACGCCCGTGCAATTGTCAGTTAAATTAATGCAGTGCCTTTTAGCAAAAAATGGCCCGGTCAGGAAGGGGGGTAAATCTTCCGGAGGTGAAGTGGTTAGCAGGAACAGCACATCTAAAAAATACTGAAATTTACTTGTGAAACAACATTATCATGTTAAAACCCATATAATATTTAGTGACTGGGTTTATCTATACATAAAGGTCTTCAATGCATAAAGATCTACATGTGCAGTATATTACAGTAATATGGTCATTACAGTAATAAAATCAAAGCCTTTTCAGAAAATGTTTTCTTTTACTTTACCCAGGTTATATGGATGTATAAATTAGCATACAAAAACAAACAATCTCTAGACCAAAGAACTGATCTGCCTTGGAAAACATCTTTTGAAGAAGAAATGAACAGAGCTGCTGATGACATAATATGTTTAATATCTTACTCATTAAGCTAATGAGTTGCCAGGAAAGAAGACATTCATAAAAGAAGACATTCATATCTTGCAGATTTTCTTGACTCATCTACAAAGATAACTGTCAGTGGGCTGGTATTTTTAAGTTCAATTAAACTCACACAACTGCTTTTTAATCATTCAAGAGCTCTCTTCTACCTCCAATAAGGAATAAAACGAGCACAGAAATTGTGCTGTAAATGTACTTTTTTTTTTTTTCTAGAAACCCAGAAGCTTACAACAGAACGTTCATAAAGCCAAACTTTTCTTTCTGGTTTTGGATGAAGTAGTGAGGAGTTGTTACACCCCTTTGTGGTTAATATTGTGGTCTGTGTCTCTGCTGGGAAGATTCATTCCCTCTATTTGTTCTGGTGATCAATTTCCCAGCTACAAAAGTTAAAAGGAAATACACAATTTTGGTTTTCACAAGAAGAGAAGAGGGGAGGGCTGGCAGCCTTAGGCTTGGGGGACAAGTCCAGCCAAGTGGACCATTGAACCACTGAATCAGCTCACCATCCATGCCCACCCGGTTTTATAATGGATATTGGTGTTATGAATCAAGACAAATATGATACAATGTGGTAACATAATTGATGTTAATATCAACAAAGGAGGTTTAACAAAAATAATGCATCAATGCAGCCTGATCAGTGCAGCCTCATCAGTGCACATCAATATGGCCTGATCAGTGCCCATCAATGCAGCCTCACCAGTGCCCATCAATGCAGCCTCATCAGTGCCCATCAGTTCAGCCTCATCAATGCCCATTAATGAAGCCTCACCAAGGCCATCAATGCAGCCTTATCAGTGCCCATCAATGCAGACTGATCAGCACCCATCAATGCAGCCTCATCAGTGCCCATCAGTTCAGCCTCACCAGTGCCCATCAGTTCAGCCTCACCAGTGCCCATCAGTTTAGCCTCACCAGTGCCCATCAGTTCAGCCTCACCAGTGCCCATCAGTTCAGCCTCACCAGTGCCCATCAGTTCAGCCTCACCAGTGCCCATCAGCTCAGCCTCATCAGTGACCATCAGCTCAGCCTAATCAGTGACCATTAATGCCCATAAATGCAGCCTCACCAGTGTCCATTAATGCAGCCTGATCAGTGCCCATCAGCTCAGCCTCACCAGTGCCCATCAGCTCAGCTTCACAATGCCCATCAGCTCAGCTTCACCAGTGCCCATCAGTACCGCCTCACCAGTGCCCATCAGTGCCCATCAATACTGTGTCAGCAGTGCCCATCAGTGCAGCCTTATCAGTGCCCATAAATGCAGCCTGATCAGTGCCCATAAATGCAGCCTTACCAGTGCCCATTAATGCAGCCTGATCAGTGTCCATAAATGCAGCCTGATCAGTGTCCATAAATGCAGCCTGATCAGTGTCCATAATTGCAGCCTGATCAGTGTCCATCAGCTCAACCTCACTAGTGCTCATCAATGCAGCCTCACCGGTGCCCATTAATGCAACCTCACCAGTGCCTATCAATGCAGCCCCCCTTCCCCTCTGAGGCAGCCCAATGGGCCCAGTGGGACCCATGGTGGGGCCAGGCCTGGGCACCCCCCCCCCCTGCCCCAGGTCGCTGTACACCCACCCAGGATTGGCCCTGCAATGTGGGGACAAAACCGGGGACAGACTTGGTCCAGGGAATGTCTGGTCACCCTAGACTAGTGGCTAGCAGGACCCACAGGCCAGTGGCCACCCTGTCCCCTGGCCCAGCCCACCCCTGGAAGTCAGGCATACAAGGATCAAAATCCAGCTAGTTCAGCAGGGATCAGTTGAATTTCAAATCATGTGTGGGCACTCTGGTTGAACAGAAGTTGATCTACCGATCGACTTATGTACAAAAAAAAGTGGTTAAAGAGAACACCTGCTGACAGTATAAGAGGGTATTTTTCCCTCGCTTTCGAGAAATTTCCTCTTACTTCCTGTTCTGTCTCTGGAACATGAAATGAAAGGAATGAAGGGGTGACAGCAAAAAAAAAAAAAAAAAAAAAAGTTTTAGTTTTTAATACGTTTGAATGAAAGGCTAGGTTTAGAGTTGTGTTGGAAAGAGATAAAAACAGTGTTGCACAGCCTTTTTACCATTTCTTAAAGGCTATATTAACTTTTGTTTAAAAAATAATAAATGCATGTCTTTTTGCAAAAAAAAAAAAAAATGTACATTTTTACTTTTTTTCTCAAAAGCCTACAGAGCACTGTACCCATGATCAGTGGATCACGGGTGCAATGTTAGGCTCTTGCAGACACTTCCTACAGCTGTCTGCCCCTACCTCTTTAAGGTCTGTTAATTTCAGAGCTGCAGGATGTGTCAATGAACTATGAGGGCACCGATCAGTGCTCACGTAGTCTATTAAGAACTACAAGCTGTCTACTGCGGTGGCAGACAGGACTTGTAGTTTGTTCATTCACAGATCTCTGTGAATGAATCATGCCAGCATTTTAATTGTGATAGCAGCCGTGGGGGAGAAGCAAAATCTGGGGGGGTTCGTAGAAACATTTTACACCCTAAATACGGGTATAACAAGTTGCTAAAGGTAAACTTAGACTTTAACTGCCTCTTCTCTAAGCTGCAAAGGGAGCATACAATGGTGTGGAAAAATGATCCCCTGTTGTGTTTAGTGGGCAGTACCACCTGCAGAACGCAACCCATTCAACTGAATAGAGCCATGCAATGCACATGGTTGTGGAATGGCGGTGTAGGTTTTCAGGTCTTAAAACAGGTGGTGACATAATGCCTCATTGCCAGCTGTCAAACACCTTCTGATTAGAGATCCCCTGCAAACTGCTCTTCAGAGGCCAAAACGTGTCTAAACAAGCCTTAATGATTCCAAGTTTTGTATCCTAAAATAATTATTAATTTAGGGAAAAGAAAGAGGAAAACCTTACAAAATTACCCACCACCTAAACTCTTCCTGTGTCCTCGGCACATTTTCCCTCACCTGCATTATGTTCAGTTAACTGTAACTCTTCTTACTAGAATGCATTTGAAGGCGGACATGTCAGGGATTTCATGATTATCAATCAAGCACTGGCCCCTGCGTGCACCAGACTCAATGCAGTCATTTTCATACAAGTAAAAATATTTGTCACTTACACAGGACCACAAAAGACCTACATGTGTCTACTTGACACCAACTCTAACTAGGCATAGTAAAAATTCAATGGCACAAGCCATGATATGCACTGATATTCACACAAGCTCCTTAAAAGTACATCTAATATAAATACGTCCTTGTTTGCACACTCAGACATACTGCAATATAGATGCATTCAAAACTATTTTGACAGAACGTACAGCAAATGTGTATGGGTTTACAAGGATGCAGGGTTTGGTTAGCTTTATAAGATTTTTGTCAGAATAAAATCAGTTTATCAGGCGAATTTTGCCTTTGCGGCATTATTAAGATTTTCTTGCTCCTGGATTCAGGCACTTTGTCACTGCAACATAAAATGAGGTGTTAAAAATATACTGCCTCTTTAGTGCCAGCGAGTGCATTTTTGGGCTCATTCTATCACAGTGGCTGCTTTTCTACTGAAAAAGTTCTGACTGGAAGCCCTTATGGGATGGATATTTTACAATGTAATAGATGTCAGGTAAGGGCTGAATTCCCATTCCGATTTTGCTAGTCTGCCACAAAAAACATGTCCTTTTTCTATCGTAACACATTGAAATCCCTTACCCTATCAATGAAAATTACAAATTCAGTACACAAAGGTATCAGTTACTATGTATGACCTGGTTGTTAGGGACAGTCCTGTGGGTTCTCATGGATTCTTATACTATGTGATACAACCTGGCTGTATTCCCATCTTAGAGTGCCTAGCC
The DNA here is from genome assembly GCA_018402905.1 of Glandirana rugosa. Classification (NCBI taxonomy): domain Eukaryota; kingdom Metazoa; phylum Chordata; class Amphibia; order Anura; family Ranidae; genus Glandirana; species Glandirana rugosa. The sequence goes on from BLSH010421709.1 coordinate 140,671, forward strand.
AACAAGCCACGTCCAGGCCTCCCAAAGCAATTTTCATGCTTCTATGTTCAGTTAGCAGGGCCACTGGATGCAAAGTATATATATATATATATATATATATATTAATTCTTTATTTTAGTTTTACAGTCATACACCAGTTCAGAGCAATATCAAAGAGTTTGTCTAAACAGAAAAGGCTACAAAAAAACGGTGTGTAAACAAGGTAAATAGCACAAATTAGATCACATCGGAGACAGTCAGCAAAAGCTCTGTACACACAGGCCGAATGCTGGGCAACATCGGCCGATTCAGTAAAAAGGTCCAACATTCAGCCCTTGTGTATGGCAGCTGGGCCAGCTTCTGTCAGACGAGCCTTCTGGAAAACCATCAGCCGGCCACCTCCCGATCCCCACTTTCCGCCCATGCTATAGCTCAGGGATATGCAATTAGCGGACCTCCAGATGTTGCAGAACTACAAATCCCATGAGGCGTAGCAAGACTCTGACAGCCACAAGCATGACACCCAGAGGCAGAGGCATGATGGGACTTGTAGTTTTGCAACAGCTGGAGGTCCGCTAATTGCATATCCCTGCTATAGCTGGATGACAGCTACAGCGCGGGCTTCCAGTGCTGGGAGGGCGTCAAATGTGCACGCGGCGCACTCTGTGACTGCCGAGTTCTTACGACTTGGCTGATCACAGAGCAGGGTAAAGGGCCAATCACAGCAGGCACTTTACCATGTGATTAGCTGTCAGCCAATTAAAGAGAAAAATTACCTGTTTGCATTTTTTTCACAATTTTCGATTTTTTTTTGTTTCTTTAGCAAAAAAAAAAAAAAAAAAAACAGTAGTTATTAAATACTACCAAAAGAAAGCTCTATTTGTGTGAAATTTTTTTTTAAAAAGTAATTTGGGAACAGCTTTGCATGACCGCGCAATTGTCATTCAAAGTGCAACAGCACTGAAATCTGAAAATTGGCCTGGGCAAGAAGGAGGTTTAAGTGCCCAGTAGGCAAGTGGTTAAGTGGAAAAAAAACTCATAGTGTATACCAGGCTTAAGGAGTTCACATAACATCCCCTCTCAAAAGCAAAAAAAAAAAAAAAAAACACCTCATGGAAAAAACCTACCACGTTCCTGTGGATATGACTAAAAAAGTAATGAAGGGAAAGTTCAGAAAGGGATAGAATGGAAGGAGGGTTAAAAAAACAAAGAGAGAAACAATAAAAAAAAGGGAGGGGTGTACGGTTGAAAGAATGGGGAGAGGGGTTGGAAGGGGGTCAGCGACATTAAAGTAGGGAAACACTGCACACGGCTCTCAACGTTAAAAATGGCTCATCAGCTATGTTACTATGGAGTATGCACCCAACCTAGAGAAGACCGAAGGGACTGGTAGTCCATAGTAAACATAAAGTTGGTCCAATAGAACCAATGTTTTCAAAATTATTTTTCTTTATCGTGGACCACTACCATCAGTTCCTCCATCATGTAAAGTTCTTTGATTTTAGCTAGCCATAGGCTGATTGGCGTAGGTTGCTTCCAATACAGGGAAATGCATGCCTTGGCCATGTTAAGTAAGTGAATTAGTAAGCAGCGCTTATACCGCTTCAACAACATCAGAGTTAGATGAAGAAGGAAGGCAGCTGGGTCATTTGGCATCTGGATATCCATTTATCTATTAATGTATTTATCCTGGTTCTAAAAATGCATCTCCAACACTCAGGGAGCACTGCAGAAAAAGTTTATGGAGCATCAATGGGACCCTGCACAACCTAGATAGGATTTTATAGCTTGTTTCCTGAATGGAGCTTGAAATTGAGACCCTGCGAGTCATCTGAATGAACCAATCTTTTTGTTGAGCAGTAAAGCAAGCCTGTATTCAAATCTCATTCCCATTTGGTGAAAATAGCAGAGATATATCCTCTACAGCAGTGGTTCTCAACTCCTGTCCTCGGGACCCACCAACAGGCCAGATTTTAAGTATTACCTTGGGGAGATGCATGCTAGAATACTGCAATCACTGAGCAGCAAATTATATCACCTATGATGCATTTCAGTTATCCTGCAAACCTGACCTGTTAGTGGGTCCAGAGGACAGGAGTTGAGAACCACTGCTCTACAGGTTCAGCTGGAATTTGGTAAAAGCGAGCTAAGCCATGTTGTGTTAGGTAACCCGTGGTTGTGTAATAATGAAGAGCAGATCGCCTGCGTATCCCCCCCAGCTTTTGCTCTGCACTTTTCATGACAATTCCAAGAGCAAAGTATGTTTTAGCTGTACTTTATACTTAACTAAATATCTTAAGTTAACTAAAGATAACACTCTAGTTTTGGATAGAGTGGGGAGGAATTAGAAAACCTGCCAGTTTTTATTGCTGTCCCCGTTAGGGGGATTCACCCTCTCTATTTGTCCTGTTTGGCGTTATGAAAAGTGAAAGTATAAGAAAATCTCAAATAGTGGGTTAACAACTGAGTAGTAGAAGAGAGGAAATCTTCCAATGGGGGCACTAGTCCTGGTAACACCCAATGAAGGGATTCCGCCTTCACTTCCTGTTTTAGATATGGAGCAGAAAGTCCCCTATGGGACAAAGATGGCAAAAAAATAAAAAAACAGGGGTTATGACCCTCCCTTACTCTATCCAAAATGAAAAAAGTTCCGCCTTTAGTTCTACTTTAACATTTACTGTGGCAGGGCAGTCGGCTGGCTGTGCGAAAAAACGTACCTGTACGCTGTCTCGTCTTCTGGGTCTGGGACGCGCGCGTGTCCAATCACAGCGGGAGCAGGTCCACCCACCGATCGTTGATAGGAGATGCAGAGGGGCCGTTCTGTCAGGGGAAAATGGAGATCTTGTGTTTCTGCTAAGCAGAAACAGGGATCTATGTTTTCCTCCAGTTAAGCCATCCCCCACACAGTTAGAAATCACTCCCTAGGAGCACACTTAACCCTTTGATCGCCCCTGATGTTAGCCTCTTCTCGGTCAGTGTCATTAGTACAGTGAGAGTGCATTTTTTAGCACTAATCACTATAATAATGTCACTGGTCCCCAAAATGTGTCACTTAGTGTTCGATTTGGCCGCCGCAATGTCGCAGTCCCGCTAAAAATTGCTGATCGCCACCATGAATAGTAAAAATAAAAGTAAAAATGCCATAAAAATATCCCATAGATGCAATAACTTTTGTGCAAACCAATCAATATACGCGCTTATTGGGATTTTTTTTACCAAAAATATGTAGCAGAATACATATTATCCTAAATTGATGAAAAAAAAAATCAATTTTTTTTTTACATTTTTTTTTTATATTGATATGTTTTATAGTAGAAAGTAAAATATATATTTTTTTCAACATTGTCTGTTTTTTTTTTTTTTTTTTTCAATATTCTTTATTGAGTTTTCAAAGCATACATGGTATAGAAACAAAAAGACTCATTAAGCAGTAATACCATAACAAGGGATTGAGGCTTAACAAGGGTAGGCTGAGCCTATTCGGCTTGACTTATGTGTGGGCGAGCTCGGCCAGGGCCGAGCCCCTCCACTTAGCCAAAGTCCTGAGGGCTAGTCCGATGTTGTCCCCTAGGCACCCCTAATGGGGACATACCTGTGTCCTAGGGGAGTCCACGAGCCTGCCCTACAGTGGCTCGTCCTATTTACAGGGTGGGGGAATGGGGATTGGGTGGGTAGAGGGAAGTGAGTTATAACGAGAGGAATATAACATCTTAATATTGGCACAACAAGTGATACAGTAGTCAGAACAGTCTGATATATGGTCTAGTAGGTATCCGCCTTGGGCTATTCTCCAATTAATATTGATTGGTCGGTCGCGACGAGTGGATGAGGGGGTTGGGGTGCAGTGATTTCCCAGAGCCCCTCTGCTATAATTGGTGGTCCTAGGTTAGGCTTAATTAAGTGAGTTTGTTGGCTCTTGGGTCTAGAAGCCAGTACTGCCATCTCTCATAGAACTGCACTAGTGTCATATGTGCTTTGGAGTATAGAAATTCCATGAGCAACTGATCATTTAGTATTACGATAGTTTGCTGTACTGTAGGTGGGGTTGCCTCCTTCCACTTTCTGGTTATAGAGAGACGTGCGGCAGCTAGGATGTGGATAATTATGGGGTGGAGTTTTGGGTTCCACTCGTCAAGACCTAGACCGAATAGAGCTAGTTGTGGAGTGATGTTAGGGGGTTGACCCATTATGTCTTTGATAAGGTCAGATATGTCATTCCAAAAGTGAGTGATGTGTGGGCATTCCCATAGGATATGGTGGGTGTGACCTTCTTGTTTACAGTTCCTCCAGCAGTCCCTGGTGTTAGAGGGATAGATCCGGGCAAGTTTCACGGGAGTATAGTGCCAGCAGTGCAAGATTTTCAATAGTGTTTCCCAATGGGAGATGTTCCTTGAGAATTTTGAAGGGGCTAGTATGGCTCTCTGCCATTCAGTGATGGGGAAAGATTGTTTCAGAACGTTCTCCCAATGCAATATGGGTGCAGGTTTATCTTTGTTTTTTTGGAGCATCAAAATACCGTATATAGCTGATATACTCCTTTTTTTTTTGCTGGTGGAGTTGAGGAGGGATATGATTTCTGTTGTGGTGGTGTCTTCCATAGGGGTGATGAATGCTAAGGAGTGTCTAATTCTCAGGTATGCGTAGAAATCTCTGTTCGGGATGTTGTAGGTTTCCTTTAGTTGAGAAAAAGGTATAAGTTTGTGTTGCTGGAATAGGTGACCTATTGATTTGATACCCAACGTGGTCCATTTCTGTATTGGTAAATCTGGCGTGATTAGAGCAAGAGCAGAAAGAGGAAGAAATCGCAGAGTCTGAGCGTGAAGGTTTGAGGATATCTGTCTCACAGACTTCCACACTGTGATTGTCGCATTCACCGTGGGTAGGAATGATCGGGGGGATGGTAGCCCAACCAAACTGCTGATAGGAATTGTTGAGGGTCGTCCGTAAGAGTTACTTTTTCGATTTCCGCCCATCTCTGCGGTTCCTTTGACCCCCATATCGCTTTGGTTTGAGCTAGAATGGTTGCTCTGTAGTACACTCTCAAATATGGAACTCCTGGACCAAAGTGGGATTTCGGTGCTCTGAGGAGGGTTGCTTTGATTCGGGGTTTACGAGAAGCCCAAATAAATCTGTTGACTGTGGCTTGAAGTTTTGTTAGGTCCGTTTGCAAGATCGTGATAGGCAAAGTCCTGAAGAAGTATAGTATATGGGGTACCAAGAACATTTTGGCAAGGGCTATTCTTCCTGCCCAAGATGCTGGGGTGTTTAAGAGGGACTTTGAAATATCTTGTAATTTCTGCTGTAGGGAAGACATATTGATACGCAGGATCATGTCACTAGGAGTTGTCAATTGGATGCCTAGATATTGCAGTTCTGGAGCCCAGGAGAACGGGGAGGAGTTTGAAATGGATGCCCTGAGTTGTGAGGATAATGCGACTCCTAACATGGAAGATTTAGAGTGATTCACCTTATACATAGATATCTGGCCGAATGTGTTGAGTAGTTCGCATAGTGCAGGTAAGGACGTGAGGGGATCAGTAATACAGACGATTATGTCGTCCGCGTATAAACCGATTTTTTGTTGGTTCCCTCTAATTTCTAGACCCTGAATGTTGGTATGTTCCCTAACTGCTTGTGCGAGCGGTTCGACGGAGAGGGCGAAAATCAGGGGGGATAGAGGGCAGCCCTGTCTTGTCCCGTTAGTGATGGGAAAAGGTGATGACAGTAGTCCTGATGTTAATACTCTGGCTTTTGGGGTGGTATATAGGCTCATTATAGCATTCAGGAAGGAACCCTGAATCCCGAACTTTCGCAGAGCCAGGGACAGATATGACCAATCAACCCTGTTGAACGCCTTCTCCGCGTCCAAAGAGATCAGCAGAGAAGGCTTTCGACAGTGCTCGGCCCAGGCAATGATATCCAAAAATCTGCGAGTTGCATCTGATGCTTGCCTACGAGGTATAAAACCCACCTAGTCTGGGTGGACCAGGCTGGGGATATATTTAGCTAATCGTGTGGCTAGTAATTTAGTGTATATCTTGAGATCAATATTTAGTAGCGAAAAAGGTCTGTAATTCGCTGGGTTTTGAGGGTCTTTGCCTGTTTTGTGTATAGTGGTGATGGTCGACTCTAGTGTTTCGGAAGGAATTTTCCCTGTCTCTAAGAAGTAGTTAAGAGTGTCACAAAGGTGAGGGGTTAGCTGTTCTAGAAAGGTTTTGTAGTATTCATTCCCAAAACCATCAGGGCCCGGGGCTTTCTGGATGGGTAGCTTTTTTATTGTTTGTTTGATCTCATTATGTGTGAAGGGTGTTGACAAGGCCTCCAACTGTGTGGGAGAGACAGTGGGGAGTTGTAGAGGGTCTAGAAAGTCATTTATTTGTTGCAGTGTGGGTTTGGGCTCTTCAGGGTTTTGTTTTAAATTGTATAATTTAGAGTAGAAAGCACTAAAGCAATCCGCTATATCTTTAGGGTTTATTAATTTACGACCCTGGGCATCTACTAGGGATTCAATTCTGTTTTGTGTGGCTCTTCTTTTATATTGTTGCGCTAGGAATTTTCCTGGTCTGTTTCCCTGGGAATACCAGGTGAGACGTAGTCGTCTAATGGAGAAGTCATGGCTTTTTTGAAGAAGGGAGCTAAGTTAATGTCTTATTTTATTAAGGTTTGTTAGTGTCACGTTTTTGGGGTCTTTTTTATGAGTGGATTCTAGGGCTCTGATTTGTGCCAAAAGAACCTCTATGTTTTTGTTCCTCTTTTTTTTCTCCTGGGCCCCTATTTTTAGGAAAATACCTCTGAGTGTGGCTTTGTGGGCGTTCCACATAGTGGCGGGACTAGAGACTGATCCTGCGTTAGTATCAAAAAAACAATCGGATTGCAGACTCGACCCGTTCCTGGTTCTCCTTAGCGTTTAGTAAGGCAGGGTTTAGTCGCCAGGGTTTATGATTGGGTGTTTGGGAGTTGAGAAGGAGAGTTATTGATACAGGGGCATGATCCGACCAGGTGATACTACCTATGTATGCTTTTGTAATTTTTTGTAAGAGTACCTTGGAGGTCAGGAACAGGTCAATTCTGGAATAAGATTTCTGCGAGGGCGAATAGAAGGAGTAATCCCTTTCAGCGCCATGGATACATCTCCAGGAATCATGCAGATCCTCTTGTGAGATGAGGGATGATAGAGCTGTGGACCTCCTCCTTCTTTCATTGGATGAGTCCATGAGAGGGTCAATGATCTCATTGAAGTCCCCACAGAGAATGAGTTGGTCTCTGGGGAGGTGTTGCAATTTTTGTAGGACCGATCTGTAGAAACGTTTTTGATGTGTATTCGGGGCGTAAATGTTAGCAATGACCACTGGTTGGTTATTGATAAAGGCAGATAGTATGATATATCTACCATCTGAGTCCTGATCCAGATGGGTGAGTCTGAAAGCTACTGAAGCGTTAATCGCTATCATGACTCCACTTTTTTTCCGATCCGAACTTGCATGAAAACATGTAAGAAATTGCCTGTTCGAGCATTTAGGGGGATTGATTTTAGTAAAGTGTGTTTCCTGGACACACAGGACATCCGCTTTCAGGAGTTTGGCTTCTCGCCATAGAAGTGATCGCTTGAAGGGGCTATCCAGTCCCTTCGCATTTAGGGAGGCAATTGTGATGGACATTTTGCTTTGGGATGGAGGTGAAACAATTCAGCTCCTGGCGCTTATTGGGATCCTCTACCTCTATTGTCCTGGAGAAATGTACAGAAGGTAAAGGGAGGTCGTCCCCGTTTAGCAGGCTCCACAACCGTGCGAGGGCCGCAGCAGTCGCAAGATTGTGGTGTCTATGGAATGGAGTAGGCGGGTTGCTGTTTCGAGAAGTAAAAAAAAACCAAAAAAGTAACGGCAAGTTAGGTTGTGCAACTTGTTAACAATGGTAAAGTGAACAAGAGAAACTTGATATCAAACAAAATTAAGCAGTTGCAGTTGAGAACTACGGTTTAGGTTAGTGTGCCTGGCACACTTTGTTCCTGGGGGGTGTGAGAATTGTCGAGTCCGACTCTCACGCTCCTAAACTGAATTAGGTGTAATTATGAGAAATTTGACCAGCCAGCAGGTGTCCTCTCCAGTAGAAGAGGTGTGGGACTTCATATGCAGTCTCTTAAGTATTCGATCTGGAGGTCCAGGGGTTTTGCATTTTGGGGTTAGGACCCCTGTTTGGTGTGGAAGGAGGTTCTTGAGTGCTGAAGCCCCAGTTATTGAGGAGTTTGATGCCCTCTTTCGGGGTGAGGACTGAAACTTGTTGGTTGTTATGCGTTACCAGCAGTTTGGTGGGGTATCCCCATTTATAGGGGATTTTTTGTTCCATCAGGGTCGCTGTGACTTGGGAGAAAGTCTTACATGCCTGAGAGGTGGCAGGGGAGATATCATTAAATAGCAGTATCTTGCTGAAGGGCTCTGGCATTGAGCGTAGGGATCTCGCTGCCCTCATAATGTCGTCTTTTACATGGAAATAGTGCAGTCTCGCTAGAATGTCTCTAAGTACTGAAGCGGGAAGATGCTGTGGCTTACGGATCCTATGAGCACGATTAATGAGGAGATCCTATGTGGTGAGTGTTGGTATAAGTTTCCTGAAAAGTTGATGTAGATAGGGGATAATTTCTGGGGGGGGCTAAGGATTCTGAGACCCCTCTGATTTTTATATTTTGCCTGCGCGACCGGTCCTCTAGGTCGGCGACCTTCAGGCGCAGCATTTGTATTGTGGCTGCTTGGTCATCTTGTATGTCGACCATCCTGTTGTGGGCTTTAGTGGCCTCCTCTAAGTGTTGCTCTATGTATGTTGTGCGGTCTTCTAGCAAGGTGACATCGCCTTGCAGTTGTGTAATGGAGGATTTAAGCTCTTTATGTAGATCTGCCTGTAGGGCCAGGAGCATTGTTTTAATTGCGTGTTCAGAGGCAGGGCTATCGGATGTGGGGAAAGCTGCCAGCGGAGGTATGGAGGCTTCTCCTGTTGTGGGACTACAGGTCCCAGCGCCATGCTGTTTTTTTGTGGGTGGCTGTTTGTTAGGAGAATGCAGAGGGAACTCTGCTAATCTCTTACCCTGAGTTCAGTGAGTGATCTTGGTCTGGTGCAGGAGTGTCATCCATCTCATTGGCAGCGTTTCCCTGCAGAGGAATCGTGTGATCTGCCCGCCCTTTGCCTGCTCCGTTCTGCTGAGCGGCGCCATTGCTCTGTGTAGGCCTCATATAGAAGTCCAGCTTGCGGGAGCCGTTCGCTTGCTTTTCCTTCCTGGGCATATTCCCGGCAGGTTCCC
>BLSH010421709.1:154215-178370 GCA_018402905.1 Glandirana rugosa
TCACGACCCTCTGGACGTTATGTAATTCACTTCCACAATTTACCAAAAATAAACGAAGCCCCAATCATTTCCGATCTGTTGAAAGGAGGGGGGAGGAAGGAGAAATCTAGTCGTTTACCGTAACGTCGATACTACTTACTCATAATCCCATTGAGTAAAATTCTGCATGAACTAAATAATTGTGGTTCCAGAGGTAAAAGGCCGTCCAGTCACGAAATGACTTTGTGGGTTTCAGTAACAGTTCCAGTCCGACAAATACTAAAATAAAAAAAAAAATAAAGATGTGTTCACAGACTTCGTATAGTCGGACAATTAGTCGGACGCTTCAGGACTACTCTAAGTTTCCAACCTGTTTTTTCGTCAAAACCAGAAGTGTTTTTTTTTTTTTTAGAAATTTTGCTTTTTTTAATTTTCGATCGCCGACACTCCCGGTGCGAAGTTAATACTGAGGGATCATTCTGTTCCCGGAATTACCAGTCACAAACGGAAGTCCCTACAAATAATCTAGGGAGTCATAATTGAAGCGTGGCCCTCACAGCCGCTAGCTTTTAATTTTTTTCGTTTTAAAGATTTTTTTTTTTTTTGTGAAGACCAAAACTGCTTTTTTGTCCAACCTTTGAATCTCATCAGGACTTCGCAGGCTGATTAACAGGCTGATATGCTTCAGACACTTGTGTAGAAATAAAAAAAAAAATAAAATCATAAACAGCCTGACCTTGACAATGACTTTGGGTGTTTCAGTAAAGCACTGACCTGCCGGAAAATGGAGACCTTGGTGTTAATAAATCAAGTACGTCTTAAAATGAGTTACCCTAATACTCATTCATCATAGCTGCAATGCCATTTGCTGATCTAAAGAGGAAGGAGGGGGGAGGAAAGTTGTCTAGCCTTTACTAACCCCGAAGCAAATAAAAACCATTTAACACCTTCACTTAATGTATTGCAGGTCTCCCAGCACTTAAAAGGTTAAAAGATTTAAGTGGTCTCTAGTGTGAATCTCCACTGGCCCTTTTTTATTTTTATTTTTTCCACTCTACCTCTTAACAGAAAAATGGTTCATTAACCTACCGGGGTCGAATGCAACAAACACCTAGCAGTGTAAAGCAGTGGATTTGTTTCTCTGTGCTATTACCCCTGCCACATTTACAAGAGCACTCCATCTCAAGTGTTTCATTGTCAAATCCAACAGTATCTTCAATGGCTGGTTAGGTGAACAGCGTGTTAAAGAGTGAAAAATATGTCCTGGAGTGTCTAGTGATTACATAATTTAAATCAGTATTAAAACAAAAACCAAAAATGTGATTTATCAGCTTAGCAATCATTAGATGTGGTGGCTCCATCAGTTTATTTAGGCATTCCCACCCTTTGTGTTCATCTGGTGATCTGGCCAGTAATACACCTCCTGTGCCTACACTCTGGATGAAGGAGCAAAGGGGGCACCTTTGTACAGCAGCATTGTCAGTCTGGGGGGAGGGGAGTGTTAAATGCACTAGCAGATTTAGATACATTAATTCATTGAAGCCATTGAATTCATTGGGATAAAGGTTTTACATGAATAAATAAAAGCTGAACATTGTGAGCACCCCTGTCTGTGATAAATGGTTTGTTTTAAGCCTATAACTGCTACATCTGAGGGACAGCTTGTTCTGTTCAAAAACAACAGACTTTCTGGCAGGAGCACCAGGTGAAAATAAAGGAAAAAAGTATAAAAAAGAAAGCCAATGCAGCCACAACATTGGGTTAGCTGCAATATAAAAAACAAATATTTTTTTATACATACTTAACCTGTAAAATCATTTTCTTTTTAAGGACATCACGGGGCACAGAGCAGGCTATATATTCATATACATACTGGGTTATTATTGTTATTATACAGGATTTATATAGCGCAACAGTTTGTTCAGGGCTTTGCAACATTATGCGCCACCTATAGGTGAATGGACACTGGCAATCAAACAAATAACACACAGAAAGTTTCCCCTCCTATATAACCTCTCCCACACTGGGAGCACTTAAGTTTTGTAGCAAGCAATGAATTCCACAAAGACAGAGGGGAGGGACCTCTGTGTCCCATGATGTCCTTTGAAAGAAATGGATTTTACAGGTAAGTATGTATAAAAAAATCCAGTTTTCTTTCTTGGACATCACGGGACAAAGGGCAGGCTATTTTTTCATATACATACTGGGAAGTCTCAGAGCAAAATCTGAGGAGAGGGAGACACAATCCCAATTAAACCACAGCCCTTAATATGCTGTGGCCAAAAAGCAGAATCATCCGCTGTTCTAACATCCACCTGATAGAATCTTGTGAATGTATGTACTGAGGACCATGTAGTGGCCTCACAATCTGTGCCACAGACATCTGGTTGCAGAAGCCCAGGAGGTCCCTATCCCCTGGTGGAAAGATCTCTCCCCCTTTAAACCATAAGCTTGAGTAATCAGCTGGCTAATACACAGCAAAAATAGCTACCCTGGATGCCGCCTAACCCTTCCCAGGGCCTTCAGGCAACAAAAAAAGGCATCAGTCTTACTGACGTCTGCAGATCTCTTCAGATAGATCTTAACAGCACGCACCACATCTAAAGAGTGCAATCGTCTCTCCTCCGGTGAGGAGGGCGGAGCATAAAATGAAGGTAAGATAATATCTTCATTGAGATGAAAAGCCGACACTACCTTCGGTAGGAAGGATGGAAGAGGCCGCAAGAAAGAGCTGCCAACTCCGAAACCCTACTGGCTGGGGTGATGGCAAAAAAAAAAAGATAGTTTCCTAGTCAAAAGAACCAAGTGAATCTCCCTAATAGGTTCAAAGGCTGCTTCTGCAGCACTGACAAAATTGAATTCAAATCCCGTGGACAGGGAGGCAATCTAAATGGAGGTAACAGCCGAGTTACCCTGTTACGTACCTGACGGTGGAGTCTGTCTTGTGCAGGGAACAACCGCTCTTGCGCACCCGATTCAAGGACCCCTGGTAGTGTAGACAGAGGCCCGAGAGTGCGGGATGGCACGAGGGCTGGATGGTCACAGATGTTGTAGTGAGATTCCAGCAGGTCGTGCAAACAGGAGAATGGTCGTACAAGCAGGGTTGGCAACGTGCAGGCAGAAAGGTACAAAAGGGGTTAAGCAAGCGGATCGTCAAGTTCAGGCAAGGTTCGTTAACGGGCGGGCAGCGGAGGTACAGAGGAGTAGACAAACGGATGGTCGTGGATAGCCGGGGTCGATGCAGGTAGCGGACAACAGGTCAAAGCAAGCCGGGTAGACAGGAAACAGGTGAAAACACAGGAACAGGTAGGGAGCTGAGGCTCACAGGTCTGGAACGCTGTAGAACAAGCAGCAACTTGGTGCAGGATGTCCAGGGTTTAAATAGGCACCATTTGGCGCCGTTTCCGGCGCGTGCGCGCGCACAGACGCGCGCACGGGAGCGCGCGAGCGCGCACGGATGCGCGCGCACCACCCGGAAACGGCCAGGAACACTGGCAAAGTCCTTTTTACTGACATACCCCTTGTAGACAAGTCCTGATCAAGGAGTGAAAAGCGAAGGCCTCTGAAAATATATGGACAAGGCAGAAAATTGTCCTTTGACAAAACCAACTTCAATCCCATGGACAGGGAGGAAATCTAACAGGTGGTAACAGATGAGTTACCCCTTGAAGAAGGTCCTGATCAAGGCGCGAGAAGTCAAAGGTTTCTGAAAACATATGGACAAGGCAGAAACTTGTCCTTTGATTGTAGTCAAAACCAGCTTCAAGTCTACTCCTGCATGAAGAAAGGCTAGCATTTCACCAATCACATACTTGCGGGGATGCCATTTCCTGACCTCACACCACGCAATGTGAGCCATCCAGACCCTGTGATAAATCTTCCTGGTGACTAGCTTTCTAGCGTTTATCATTGTAGACAACACAGAACCCAAAAACCCCAGGATCTCTCAATACTATGGCTTCAATCGCCATGCTGTCAACTTAGCACACGTAAACTCGGGTGGAATATAGAACCCTGAGAGAGTAGATCGGATCGGAACGGAAGTTGTCAAGGCCCGTCCACCATTAAACTCATTATCTCTGGGTAGCAAGGCCTTCTGGCCCAATCTGGCGCCACTAGAATGACAGTCGCCGCCTACTTCCGAATTTTGCGCAAGAGATGCGGTAGCAGTGAGATTGGGGGAAAAGCATAAATCAAGAAGAACTGGGCTCATAGAATCACCAGAGCACCTAGTCCTATAGCCAAAGGATCCCCTGCTCAGGACACAAACTGCTGGACTTTGTTGTTAAATCGCGATGCCAGTAGATCAACCTCTGGCGTCCCCCAGCACAGGCAAATTTCCCAAAACACTTCAGGATGCAGTGACCACTCTCCCGGGTGTATCTGTTGGCGGCTGAGAAAGTCCGCCTTCCAATTTTTGCACGCCTGGGATGTGAACTGCAGAGGGTCTTGCAAACTTGCCACTGCCGTGGTCTTTTCGACCTGTACCCTTACCAGGTAGCCCTGCAACCTGGATGTCCAATACCTCAGAGCTAACTGAATAGCTCGTAGATCTAGGAGGTTTATGGGCAATCTCTGCTCCACCAAGGACCATCTTCCCTGGACCGTGGAGTCCCCCATGACCATTCCCCAGCCTGTAAGAATGGCATCTGTGGTCACAATCTTCCAAGACACTGGAAGAAAAGATCTTCCCTGAGACTGATTCTGGTTTACTAACCACCAGGCGAGATTCCATCAAGTCCTGGGGGATAAGGACATGCAGGAATCCAAAGTCTGAAATTGTCTGTTGCACTCTGCCAGGATGTTGCTCTGAAGCACCCTGGAGTGAAACTGTGCATAGGGAACTGCCTTGATAGAGACTACCATCTTTCCCAGCAGCTTTACACAGAGGTGAACTGAAGAGTGTCTCATCGCCCTCACCTGGCTTACCAGAGCCTAGAGGTCGCTGATCCTCCCAGCAGTGAGAGTACCCTTGCCTGGACTGTATCTAGCTATAGACCTGAATATCCCAGAGACTGAACTGGGTTTAGTAAGGAATTGCCTACATACATGACCCAACCCAGGATTGTTAGGGTCACATTCTGCTCAAGTCTGCACTGAGACTGATCTCTGAGCAAGAGGTTGTCCAGGAATCCCATTATTAGGAACCCTCGTGACCTTAGAAAGCCCAGCACTGGAGCCAGAATCTTTATGAAGATTCAGGGAGCTATTGCGATCCTGAATGGCAGAGCCAAAACTGGTAGCATCGTTCTTCTATTGCAAAACGCAAAAACCTCTGATGAGGTAGCAAAATTGGCACATGCAAATATGCATCTTTGATTGTCTATGGATGCCAAAAAATCTCCTTCCTGGAGCGAGGCAATCATTGAGCAGATTGACTCAATGAGGAACGCTGTACTGCAAGAAATTGGTTTAGGAACTTGAGATCTAGAATAGGCCTTACCTCCCAATTTGGCTTCGGGACCGTAATAGGTTCGAGTAGTAAGCAAGCAGGCATGTGTTTATGCAAAATGTGCACATGTAAATAAGCAGGCATGTGTTTATGCAAAACATACATTCATATGCATCAGGTGTCTCTGCATCATGTGTGCTATGCATCATGCAACCTATGCAGACAGCTTCCTATGCAGACACGCGCCCATGCAGACAAAAGTCTCCATGCAACACAGGCCCATGCGATACGTGTCTCTGCGACACGCGTCTCTATGCATCCTGAGCCCATGCGACAAGTCCCTATACGACATGAGTCTATGCAACACAAATCCGTATGCGACCCGAGCCTATGCGACACGAGTCTCTATGCGACCCGAGCCTATGCGACATGTGTTGCTTTGCAACCCTGTGTTTTAGCCCACATGTGGTTTAGCAACCATGTTAAATATATTTTAACAAACATATCTTAAGCGAACAAGGGTTTAAGCAAACACTTGCTCCAGCAAACATTCATTTAGGCAAAGGTGCTTTTTTAGCAACCATATGTTTAAGCCAGTTTTCAAGTATGCCCCTGTTCAACTGCAACAGGGCCCATGCAGGATGAGCCAAGCGCATAAGCATCCAATGCGGGCTCTATGCTGCTTCAGAAGGGTAAAAACAAATAAGCTCCTGCAGACCAACCATACACTATACTGGAGACCCCACTCCTTAAAAGTGCACCTATGCCCAGCCAAGGAAAAATAAGCCTTTAATAAGGACTCCAGCTTTTTATCTGAAGGGTCCTTAACACTTGGGCATTTTCAACAGGGCAGGTCAGGGATTTACTTAGGGATGTGACTGCTGCAAGGACAGCTGGTACTCCCCCTTTTAAAAAAGCTTTCCTCCATAGGGTATATTAGAAGGAATAAAACAATCTGTCTGAGTGCACCCAGTCAGCATACAGTATTTCACAAAAGTGAGTACACCCCTCACATTTTTGTAAATATTTTATTATATCTTTTCATGTGACAACACTGAAGAAATTACTTTGCTACAATGTAAAGTAGTGAGTGTACAGCTTGTATAACAGTGTAAATTTGCTGTCCCCTCAAAATAACTCAACACACAGCCATTAATGGCTAAACCGCTGGAAACAAAAGTGAGTACACCCCTAAGTGAAAATGTCCAAATTGGACCCGAAGTGTCAATATGTTGTGTGGCCACCATTATTTTTCAGCATTGCCTTAACCCTCTTGGGGATGGAGTTCACCAGAGCTTCACAGGTTGCCACTGGAGTCCTCTTCCACTCCTCCATGAAGACATCATGGAGCTGGTGGATGTTAGAGACCTTGCGCTCCTCCACCTTCTGTTTGAGGATGCCCCACAAATGCTCAATAGGGTTTAGGTCTGGAGACATGCTTGGTCAGTCCATCACCTTTACCCTCAGCTTCTTTAGCAAGGCATTGGTCATCTTCGAGATGTGTTTGGGGTCGTTATCATGTTCGAATACTGCCCTGCGGCCCAGTCTCCGTAGCACTCATGAAGCCACAGACCATGACACTCCCACCACCATGCTTGACTGTAGGCAAGACACACTTGTCTATGTACTCCTCACCTAGTTGCCGCCACATACACTTGACACCATCTGAACCAAATAAGTTTATCTTGGTATCATCAGACCACAGGACATGGTTCCAGTAATACATGTCCTTAGTTTGCTTGTCTTCAGCAAACTGTTTGTGGGCTTTCTTGTGCAACATCTTTAGAAGAGGCTTCCTTCTGGGATGACAGCCATGCAGACCAATTTGATGCAGTGTGAGGCATATGGTCTGAGCACTGACAGGCTCACCCCCCCCCAGCCCTTCAACCTCTGCAGCAATGCTGGCAGCACTTCTTTAATTGACCATGGCAAGACCTGTTCTGAGTGGAACCTGTCCTGTTAAACAGCCATATGGTCTTGGCCACCGTGCTGCAGCTCAGTGTCAGGGTCTAGGCAATCTTCTTATAGCCTAGCCCATCTTTAGTAGAGGAACAATTCTTTTTTTAGATCCTCAGAAAGTTCTTTGCCATGAGGTGCAATGTTGAACTTCCAGTGACCCGTATGAGAGAGTGAGAGTGATAACACCAAATTTAACACACCTGCTCCACCTTCATACCTGAGACATTGTAACACTAACAAGTCACATGACACCGGGGAGGGAAAATGGCTAATTGGGCCCAATTTGGACATTTTAACTTGGGGTGTACTCACTTTTGTTGCCAGTGGTTTAGACATTAATGGCTGTGTGTTGAGTTATTTTGAGGGGACAGAAAATTTACACTGTTATACAAGCTGTACACTCACAGCTGTTGTCACATGAAAAGATATAATAAAATATTTACAAAAAATTTAAGGGGTGTACTCACTTTTGTAAGATACTGTATATCACCCTCTCCAGGAGAGAGTACAAAGCAAATCCTTGAGCACCTTGTGGTATTTTAATGACCCAAGGGAGGAATACACATCCACAGGACTCTCCGCTGGAGGTAACCTGACTGCTGCACGTACCTTATGTGTAAGTGCCTGGATCAGCAGCTTCTGAGATTGAGAGGCAGGTGGACTTGGGGATTCTTCTGGGTCAGGACTCTCTGAAGCAGAAGTGTCTGCAAAAGAATCAACTAGATCCCTTGTAGCTACCTCCTCTCCCTCATCAACCCATTCTCGCTCCAGAATCGGAGAGTTAAGCCTCGTACACACGGTTCGACGGTCGTACGACCGAACGGACCAAATCGTATGTTGGATCATGTAGCTTGTATGCTGACATGCATTACACGATCGTACGACCAAGCTGAATGTAGTGATGTGTTATGAATGTATAAAGAGAAAGTTCAGGTGCATGTAATTAGCATCCGGCCGTTTCTGACTTCTGAGCATGCGTGTTTTGTACAGTACAACTTGTTGGACCTACTTCTCTGTACACACGATACAACGGTCGTACGACCGCTTGTTGGTACTACCAAAGTTTTATAGTTTGCTCATACAACTACTGTTGTACGACCATCGTATATAGGCTGTTCTAATTGCGTGTACTAACGGTCGGGTGGTCATACGACCGACGAACCATGTGTACGAGGCTTTAGGGGAAGGAGACCTATCACACTTCATACCTTGTGTGGTTGAAGCAATCATACAAGCAAGGCTGCTGACAGGTCATCTTTAGTAACATACTCTGAGGAAACAGATGAGGGGTCAGCTACCATAGCAGACAGTCGCAGCGGCTCAGATAGCTTGGTCACTTCTGGTCTCTCAGGGGAAGCAATGGCAGCAGTGGTCCATCTAGCCTCAGCAAGGGCTGTGGTAACACACCTGTGCCTCTAGCCTTATTACAGGCAGCTTAGCTCCCCCCAGTGTGCTTCTTGGAAGCCATGGCTGCTAGTGCATGCACTGCTTTGGTCACATTCCCCAAACTCAGCTTCCTGCCCAGCCTGACTCAGCTCCCACCCCTAGACTCACATGTCACCAGGAGGATTTTTAGCCTGCTCCCCAGCCCTGTCCTGACTGCTTCCGGCAACTCTCCTGCGTCTGTCCATTCACTTACATAGTGAAAAGACAGATTAGTACTGGCGCAGGCTCCCCCTGGTGGCAACTTCACAGGAAGTGCAGGCAAGACCAATCATGACTGTGTCTTTCTAGCCAAGCCCTCTGGTGGTGAGAAAAAAGAAGTGCAGGCAAAAGGAGGGAAATTTTAAACAAACTTTTTCCTATGTTTGCAGGAAGCCAGCTGGGTTCAGTAACATTATCCCCATTGGTGATTACTCACATTTCCCGCCGCAGGGCCTGGAGGAGACTGCAGGCCCAACCTTCACCCATCACGGCGGGCTTTGTCCAAAGGACCTTCAAGGACCGGGTACCCATACTGGGGGGTCCACTCCCTTGGACCTGTATAGCACCCTGCAGGCATACCCTGGTTCAGAGTTCCAGGTTTACCTACACACAGGATCCAATGCCGTATATGGTCGCTTACAGGCAAAACATTGCAGTTCCTTCTGTCTTCTTGGCGAGGCCCGGGTACCATTTATCTTAGCTTAATGCTGTTTGAAATGGATCTGGTATGAAGGCTGTCCCTGATTCTAAAAGACCCTGTGTGGGAACCAGCATAGAAGCTCCACAGAGCTGCAGAAGTGGCCATCCACCTTCAAGACACTGGTGAAAAAACAGAAGTGCTCCCAGTGTGGGAGGGGTTATATAGGAGAGGGAACTTCCTGTTTGTTTTTTATTTGATTGCCAGTGTCCATTCACCTATAGGTGGTGCATAACCCAGTATGTATATGAATATATAGCCTGCTCTGTGCTTTTGCATTTAATATTGTTTTACATGATTAACAGATGTTACTTTGGTTTGGATTGCAGCCAGTTTGAGTCACCCTTATTACATTTATAGGCAGGTATTTGCAATTGTTGCATTTTTTTTTTTTTTTTTTTTTTTACAAAATGGCTTACAGAAAGAATAAAAAAACAGCGGCGCTAAAAATGTTTGTACAAGTGAGGTTTGGAATTTATACATATAACTGGCAGTAGCTCTACCCATCTATGAGCACACACAGATTGATACATTATGGTAACGGACTGTAGAGTAGTGTCAAACCCACAATGAACCAATACAGTGAGCACACCACTCACATTTTTGTAAATATTTTATTATATCTTTTCATGTGACAACATTTTGGGGGTAATTTACTATAGCGCTAAAGTGTGCTCCAGCAGTGCCTGAAAATATTGCCTTATTAAAGGCAATTAAGATTTCAACTTTCTGAAACTGGGAGCACATGCAAACGGAACAGATCTCTATTACCGGCGAAATGCCTGTCAGCTCACATATGCAGGAATTGTGTCCGCCAATGGGATTCGAACCTTCGAATTCCCAAGTGCATATTAGAAGCTTGTATACAATTATTGTCCATAAAAAGGGTATGGGGACCTGGGTACTGTCCTGTGGGACATGTATCAATAGCAAAAAAAAGTTTTTAAGACAATCATTTTTAAAGAAGCAGAGATTTCAATGATTAAATATCATTAAATATCGTGCCTGGGAGATCCCCTTAGACTGCCTGAAACAGTTAGCTCCCGGTTCCCATGGTCACGATGAGATGGAGTGTGGGCGGAGGCTGTGTCGGCTTGTCCGTCTCCCTTTGATGATGTGATGAGAGTAGGATGAAGCACAGCATCATGCCGCTCAGAGCGAGTGGATTAAACATTGAAAGCGGAGACACCGCTCAAGAAAAGAAATAAACAAATACACGCAAAGACAAGGGAGCTTCCAGAATAAGCCGGAATTTAAGGAGTCCTCAAGTCAAGGCAGAGCGGTGCGGATCACAAATAGATTCGGTGAGTTATCCCGAAGGAAAGTGAGCCATAAGAAACGGCCAGCGGGATGAATGTATAATATATAATCTGGGATATATACAAAAATATGTTGTTATCATGCCCACTTAGATGTAGCTGTAACATCAAAAAAAAGTCCTGAGTGGCCGCAAAGGGGAATGTGTGGGATATTGATTTACACACGCATTATTGAGGCAGGTGTACATATAGGAGTGTGTTGTGTGTGTTCATGCACACAGGTATGCTAACACATGGTTATTATTATTTTAGATATTGGTAACATATGGTGTACATGGGGCCGAGGTGACGGGTGGGTGGGGCATGCAGATATCCCCTGTGGAGCACACGCCCCCAACAGAGGGAGGTGACCGATGGATCCACACCCCACTATGTCAGTATCCATGATATAAAAGTGCAATTTAGTTGGTGTTGAGTAGGCTCTGATGAAGAGGTCTGAGAACCTCGAAACGCGTCGGAATTTACGGTGTGTGAGGAGTATCCTGACTTGGAGTTCGGAGGAACGAGCAGGATTTTTACGAATTGTCCTAAATTTTCATTTATCAAACTCATTTGTGAGTATATCTTATTTTATCTTTCAATAACATTTTTGTCAAAGGTAATGCGCCAGGCCAGTGCACCGTTGTTTCTTTGCTTGCATTCTAGTACTTTGGACCACCCCCGGTCGTACAGTGGCAGCAAGGCGGCTCATTACCTAAGGACATGTCCATGAGAACATTCTACATATAAACAGACAAAGGCACCATTTCCCTCGGAGCGCAGGAATACAAGCTTTTCTTGAACTGCCTGTAAAGTGGCGCATCTGTGTGAAGTTTAGAACAGTGCCGCAACAAAATTAAATTTCTAATGAAAAAATAGCCATTTAAAATCGATCGCAGCTGTAATGTATTGACGACTCTCGGCAATATAGATAAAAAAAATCACTGAAATTTTTTTAAAAAATTGTGTGGGACCCCCTCCCCCAGTCCATATCAGGCCCAAGGGCCTGGTATGGATTTTAAGGGGAACTCCACGCCAAAATAAAAAAAAATTGATGTGGTGGTCCCCCCAAAATCCATGCCAGACCCTTATCCGAGCATGCAGCCTGGCCAGACAGGATAGCGGGGCACGAGCAAGCGCCCCCCCCCCCCTCCTGAACCGTACCAGGCCAAATGCCCTCAACATGGGGGGGTGGGTCCATGATGTCACAAGGGGATGGGGTCTCCGGATGATGTCCAGATGGCCCGCCCCATGCCAATATAAGGCATTGGACAAAGCAGAGCCAGCATTACATCGGGAGATCACGTCGAGTCAACATCGGAAGAAGAACAGAGGGAGAAGACAGCGGAGAAAACTCAGCAAAAAAGCAGAAGATGGAGCAGAGAGGAGGAAGAACTGGCAAAAGAGCAGAAGACCCCACAAAAGAGCAGAAGAAAGAAGACACCGCAAAAGAGCAGAAAAAAGAACACACCGGAGGAGGGAGAAGAGCAGGAGAAGGGAGAAGAGACGCTGGAGCTGCCTTAATAAAATATTTTAAAAACCTGTTTAGTGTGTTTTTTTTCCCCACTTTTTTTTTTTTAGGTGAATGGGTAGGGGTACAATGTACCCCATTCTCATTCACATGGGGCGGGCTGGGTCGGGGGTCCCCCTTTTTCTTTTTAAAGGGGGCTCCCAGATTCTGATAATCCCCCCTGCCCACAGACCCTGACAACCACCAGCCAGGGTTGTCGGAAAGAGGCCATTGTCCTCATCAACATTGGGACAAGGTGCTTTGGGGTGAGGGTGGTGCAGGGCCCCCCCGGCTCCAAGGCACCCACCCCCCCATGTTGAGGGCATGTGGCCTGGTATGGCTCGGGGGGGCGCTCGCTTGTCCCCTCTTATCCTGTCCAGCCAGGCTGCATGCTCGGATAACGGTCTGGTATGGATTTTGGGGGGATTTTTTTTAATTTTAGCGTGGGGGGATCCCTCCGAAGCCATACTAGACCCAAGGGTCTGGCATGGATTTGGGGGAACCTCACGTCAATTTTTTTTAAATCTTGGTGCAGGGTTCCCCTTAAAATCCAGACCAGACCTGAAGGGCCTGGTATGGACGAAGGGGGGGGGGGGGCTGCACCATTTGTCTGGATTTTTGAATAGCTTGATTTTGGGATTCCACACCATAATATTGAATAATTGCATACCACTGCATACATTTTAAGAGTTAAAATTTTGGAATTAACCAAAATGATGTGCATTGGATAATTATGCCTGCTGACTACAATGCTAGTTTTTAGGGGGTGATACCATCGGTGGGATTCAAACCCAGGCCGTCAAGTTTCAAAATGTAGGACAATATGCCCCTATGCCGCAGACCTGGGCACACTCATACATAGAACATGTAATTACTAATGTTGGATTCTTTTCATTCAGGAATTAATATTATTATAACAACCATGCTCATTTGGCAGCTAACAGCTGAATGTAAAAAAAAAAAATGCTGAAAAAAAATACATGGGGTCCCCCCAGGTCCATACCAGGCCCTTATCCGAGCATGCAGCCTGGAGGTCTGGAAAGGGAGGGGGCGATCGAGCACCCCCCCTCCTGAACCGTACCAGGCTCCATGACCTCAACATGGGGGGGTGGGTGCTTTGGGTCGGGGGGGGGTCATGTTGATGGGGACAAGGGCCTCTTCCCAGCAACCCTGGGCTGTGGTTGTCGGGGTCTGCGGGCGGGGGGCTTATCAGAATCTGCAAGCCCCCTTTAACAAGGGGGCCCCATATCCTGGCCCCCCTATGTGAATGAGTATGGGGTACATGTTAACCACTTCAGCCCCGGAAGGATTTCCCACTTTAGGACCAGAGCCCTTTTTGCGATTCGGCGCTGCGTCGCTTTAACTGACAATTGCGCGGTCATGCGACGTTGTACCCAAACTAAATTTGCGTCCTTTTTTTCCCACAAACAGAGCTTTCTTTTGGTGGTATTTGATCATCACTGCGTCATTTCTGATCGCCGCTATAAACAAAAGAAGAGCGACAATTTTGCAAAAAAACCCACATTTCTTACTTTTTGCTAAAATACAAATCCAAAAAAAAATACAAAAAATCATTTTTTTTCACCGTTTTTGGCCGATTTATATTCTTCCTCATATTTGCAATAAAAAAAAAAAATCGCAATCGGCGTTTATTGATTGGTTTGCGCAAAAGTGGCCGCGTTTACGGATGATGAGAATTCATTTGTGGCGTTTTTGTTTTTTTTTATTAGTAATGGCGGCGATCTGCGATTTTTAGCGGTACTGCGATATTGGGGCGGACATGTCGGGCCATTTTGACACTTTTTGGGACCATTGGCATTTATACAGCGATCAGTGCTATAAAAATGCACTGATTACTGTGTAAATGCCATTGGCAGTGAAGGGGTTAACCTGCAGGGGGCGCTCTAAGGGTTAACTGTGTTCCCTGGGCGTGTTCTTACTGTATGGGGGGACTGTCCTAGCAGGGGAAGGGAAGCCATCACAGCTTCCGTGTAGAGGAAGGTTGTGATCACAGCCCTTCCCCCTTCACAGAACGGAGGTCCGTGTTTACTTACACAGACCTCCGTTCTTTCACTCCGGGGGGGCATCGCGGGTAGCCAGCGGCAATCGAGGCCGCCGCACCCGCTCCCTGGCCCTCCCCAACGCAGTGAGCGTGGCGCGCCTCCGGTGGCGCGTGCATGCTCACAGTGGGCGATCTCGCAGCCGCCGTCAGATGACGGCGATTTGCGATATCGCACCACTTTGTCGCCGTCAACCTGCGGTTGGCAAGTGGTTAAAAATGTTAAAAAAGTGTTCCGTAATGTACATTCATGGTCAATCACAGCACCCGACGGACCCAAAAATAGTACATAATGTAAACACTCCACCTCGATGAGAGGGCTCCCGCTGTATGCGCTTTGACAGTTCTTTTATAGGCAAAGGCGGGGCCACCTGGGTATTCAACCCGGGGGTCCTGCCCCCTCTGACGTCATGTGCCGGCATGTGACGTCAGAAGGGGTGGAGTAACCTGGTTAATTTACTGGGTGGTCTTGCGCTTGACAATAGAACACCTGTCAAAACAGAGACAGCAGTCGGAGGGAGCCCTCTCATCGAGGCGGAGCGGCTAGATTTGTGTCTATTTTTCTGGTCTGTCAGGCACTGTGATTGACCATGTACTTGATACCCATTCACATAGGGGGGCCAGGATCTGGGGGACTCCTTGTTAAAGGGGGCTTCCACATTTCGATCAGCCCCCCACCCGCAGACCCCAACAACCACCAGCCAGCGTTGTCAGGTAGAGACCCTTGTCCACATCAACATGGGGACAAAGTGCTTTAAGGTGGGGGGACGCAGAGCCCCCCTGCACCCACTCATGTTGAGGGCATGTGGCCCGGCATGGTCCAGGAAAGGGGGGCCCTCACTTGTCCCCCCCATCCTAATCTCCAGGCTGCATGCTCAGGTAAGAATTTGGGGGGATCCCACGCCGTTTTGAACAAAATTTTGGTATGGGCCTCCCCTTAAAATCTACGCCTGAACCGAAGGGCTTGGTATGGATTGGGGGGGGGGGCATGCCATATTTTTCTTTATTCTGTATTGCCGGGAGCCGACAATACATTATAGCCGCAAGCAAGTTGAAATTACATTTATTATCAATGTGTGGGAGGATGTGGTGACTATATTTGGTGTGGGTGGGGTTCATTGATTGGTTTATTTGGCATCACCACACATTTGCTTCCAGCCCATGTGCACACATCACTTTCTATTTACAGCCACTTTACACTTCCTGCATTTGTTGTGCTGATATAAATCAGTAGGAACTGTGCAAATATAAATGAGAGTATGACTGAGGGCCGGTTCACACTGCAGAGTTGTCCAAGATTGCATGTGATTCGCACCGCACTGCAGTGAAAATCACATGCGATCTCTGTGCGATGCAATTTCAGCCATACAGATAGCATTAAAACATATTATAAAAGGCACATATTCAAACAATAACACTTACCACCCCCCTACATTCTACACACATACATTGGTCAGCATTTTCTCCTGGAAGAATGCATGGTCAGACAGGAAAAATACACAACATTGACAGCATGGTCACATAAACCTACTTTTGATAGACAAAATGCACAAGAATTTCAGCAAACAAACATCCAAACAGCCCTAGTGGGTCGTTTGTCATTATGCACAATATCAGTCCTTCTCCCCCAAAGATCACAGCAAATAACATGGCCTCTTCTGAGGACAAACCAACCCCCCTACTGCAGTCCCAACAGTTTTCTAAGCAGATGTACCTGTGCGGTGTAAACCCTACATTTGAAATCCATTTGCATGCAGATAAACCAAGCAACAGTTTTCTAAGCAGATAGATGTACCTGAGCGGTATAAACCCTACAATTTTAAATGTCCAAGTCCCTGGGCATTTTTAGTGCTAACAAACATTAACATCGGCCCCTGGCTGCAATGAGCTTCCAATCTAAGACCCCATACACACTATTCAATTTTTTCCTTCCTGCTGATTTTTTCCTTCAGATTTAAAATTGAAACTCTTAAGGTTTGACCTCATATTATATGGTTTTGGTAAATCTGAAGACAAAAATCTGCAGAAAATCTAATAGTGTGTATGGGGTCTAAAGTCCAAAAATAACTTGCTTATATTAGAGACTATATCGACAGGAGACAAATAAAATGCCAGTATGTCTTTGGATTGTGGTGAGAAACCCACATAGGGGGAACATATAAACTTCAAAATAATCATTATCACGTCGGGAATATTACCAGCAAACCCACTGGTGCTAGGCAGAATTGCTAGCTACTTAGCTAGTTAGCACCCTCACACATGTACTGTGCATCTCTGTGGTGTGAACCAGCCCTAAGTCTATAGACATGCTCATTGTCACAAGCAATATACAATATATTGTCCTAAGTATTGGGACACCTGTCTTTACAAACACATGAACTATAAAAGCAGCCCAGGGTTCAATATAGAGTTGGCCCACCGTTTGCAGCTATAACAGCTTCAACTCTTCTGGGAGGGCTGTCCACAAAGTTTAGGAGCGTGTCTATGGCAATGTTTGACTATCCTTCCAGAAGTACATTTGTGAGGTCAGGCAGTGATATTCGACAAGAAGGCCTGGCTTGCAGTCTCCACTCTTATTCATCCCCCAAGGTGTTCTGTTGCGTTGAGGTCAGGACTCTCTGCAGGCCAATCAAGTTCCACCACCATTGCAATTCTTGCCAGATACACTATCTAGCCAAAAGTATTGGGATGCCTGCCTTTACACACACATGAACTTTAATGGAAGCCCAGTCTTAGGCCATTGGGTTAAAATTTAATTTGGCCCACCCTTTGCAGCTATAACAGCTTCAACTCTTCTGGGAAGGCTGTCCACAAGGTTTAGGAGTGTGTCTATGGGAAGGTTTGACCATCCTTCCAGAAGTGCATTTGTGAGGTTAGGCACTGATGTTGGGCGAGAAGGCCTGGCTAAGTCTCTGCTCTAATTCAGCCAAAAAGTGTTCTATCTGGTTGAGGTGCAGGCCAGTCAAGTTCCTCCACCCCAAACTCGCTCATTCATGTCTTTATGGACTTTGCTTTGTGCACTGGTGCACAGTCATGTTGGAACAGGGAGGGGCCATCCCCAAACTGTACCCACAAAGTTGGGAGCATGAAATTGTCCTAAAGGTCTTGGTATACTGATGCCTTAAGAGTTCCCTTCACTGGAACCAGGAGGCCATGCCCAACCCCTGAAAACTTCTGGAAGAATGGCCAAACATTCCCATACACACACTCCTAAACCTTGTGGACAGCCTTCCCAGAGGAGTTGAAGTTGTTATAGCTGCCTCTTAGTTCCAGTGAAGGGAACTCTTAAGGCGTGGGCATACCAGGACATTTAGGACAATTTCATGGTCCCAAGTTTGTGGGTACAGTTTGGGGATGGCCCCTCCCTGTTCCAACATGACTGCGCACCAGTGCACAAAGCAAAGTCCATAAAGACATGCATGAACGAGTTTGGGGTGGAGGAACTTGACTGGCCTGCACAGAGTCCTGACCTCAACCAGATAGAACACCTTTTGGCTGAATTAGAGCAGAGACTGTGAGCCAGGCCGTCTCGTCCAACATAAGTGCCTGACCTCACAAATGCACTTCTGCAAGGATGGTCATACCTTCCCATAGACACACTCCTAAACCTTGTGGACAGCCTTCCCAGAAGAGTTGAAGCTGTTATAGCTGCAAAGGATGGGCCAAATCAAATTTCAACCCTATGGCATAAGACTGGGCTGCCATTAAAGTTCATGGGTGTGTAAAGGCAGGTGTCCTAATACTTTTGGCTAGATAGTGTATCTGACAAGATTTGCAATGGTGGTGGAACCCTCCTACACATAAATACTACATTTAGATATAATTCAGGTAAGGCCCTGAGTCATGAGTTATGATTAACATAGGGAGAACAAACAACATCTCTACATGAAGTGGCATGTTTGGGTTCTGAAACTCAGCGTTGGTAGACAGTTGTCTTACCTTGCGAGTCACAGAGCTGTTACACATGTAACCCTCCTACACATATATACTGCATTTCTTAGGGCATATAGGTGGTGGAATTACATTAGTCAGGAGTTATTCTTCTTGATTTATGCTGTCATATTTGGTGGTTCTTGGTGCGTGAGTGTAGAATAGTAATGTTACCCTTTGATTTTTGGGAATGACATTTTTATTCCTGATGTTGGTACACACAATCCCTTTTTTTGTGCTCAATTGGGATAATTTGGAATTAATTAAAAATAAAAAATTGTGACTAATTTTAAATTTCCATAAGCAATGGTATTGCTTGTGGTTTGTAAAGACACCTGTGTGGGTGTGGGGAACTATTTTTGTGAGATGGACTGCAACAAGTAAGTGAAAGTGACAGAG
The DNA here is from genome assembly GCA_018402905.1 of Glandirana rugosa. Classification (NCBI taxonomy): domain Eukaryota; kingdom Metazoa; phylum Chordata; class Amphibia; order Anura; family Ranidae; genus Glandirana; species Glandirana rugosa. The sequence goes on from BLSH010421709.1 coordinate 172,864, forward strand.
AAAAAAATATTTTAACAAAACATGAAAACATTACACATTCTAGCATTTTTAAAAACAAAATAGATGATGAACAAACAACATTGTTGCAAGGACAATTTCTTTGAGAGAAAGATTCATTTCATCTCAACATGAAAAGGATCTCTTTGGGGAAGTCACAATTGTGCCATTAGAATGAATGGCTGAAACTTGCATTGGGCTACATAACTCCAATTTAGACTCCCAAAAAATGCATGCTCAGTTGTGCTCAGCTGTGCTGTGCACCTAGTTGTAAAAAGACAGGGAATTTATCTCTTCTCAGACTTTTAAAGATATTTCAGTGTAGAAATCGCTTTTTCACACATTTTAAATGCAGATTATCTTAAACCACTTCAATATAAGGCACTTACCCCTCTTCCCACCCAGACCAATTTTCAGATTTCAGAGCTGTCGCATTTTGAATGACAATTGTGCGGTCATGCTACATTGTACCCAAACAACTTTTTTTATAATTTTTTTTACCACAAATAGAGCTTTCTTTTGGTGGCATTTGATCATCTCTGTGGTTTTTATTTTTTGAGCTACAAATAAAACAAGACCGAAAATTTTGAAAAAAAAATTTCTCTTTGTTTCTGTCACAAAACTTTGTAAATAAGTAAATTTTCTCCATCACCGATGAGCACTGATGAGGCAGTACTGATTGGCACTGATGATGAGGCACATATATGTGGCACTGATAAGCGTCACTGATGGGCACTCATAGGTGGCACTTGGCACTGATGGGCACTGATAGGTGGCACTGGTGGCCACTGATAGGCGGCAATGATAGATGGCACTTTTATGGAGGTATTCCCTGGTGGTCCTGGGTGGGCTTTCCTGGTGGTTCTGGGCAGGCGATCCTAGGGGGGGCTGCAGTGATAAACAATCAGCACAGACCCCCCCTGTCAGCAGGGCCGCCGATCGGCTATCTGCAGACGCGAATAGAGGAAAAGCAGATACATGTCGCTTCCTGTTTACACTGTAATCAGCCGTGATACGCATATTTTAGTACAAATTAGGTGATTATATCATGCTCTAAGCATTGTTTCCATGTGCACTTCTCCAGGTCCTGACTAGAGTAAAGATTTGGGCGCTATCTGTTGCCTGGGCATTATTGTAAATTTGAGTTTGGGAGTATTTTGCTGCCAGTGCTATTGTGAATACTGCTTTAACGCGATTTACAGCGATCGCAGTATTTTTGCCACTATTTTGCGGTCAGCGCTATAGTAAATGTCCCACTTTGCTACAATGTAAAGTAGTGAGTGCACAGCTTATATAACAGTGTAAATTTGCTGTCCCCTCAAAATAACTCAACACAGCCATTAATGTCTAAACCGCTGGCAACAAAAATGAGTGCCCCCCCCCCCCCCCGAGTGAAAATGTCCAAATTTGGCCCAAAGTGTCTATTTTGTGTGGCCACCATGTTGTTTAATGGTTAAACTCAAATGACAAGTGTCTTTTTTTATATGATATACTAAGTAAGCAATTCATGTTGTATAAATTATACATTTGTCAAGGATATTTCTAATTCTGTCCAAATCAGCAGGCATTATTCTGCACTTCAAAAAAAGAAAACAAATGCACCCTCTACATCTCAGAACTGATAAACTGCATTCTACATTCTTGTTCTTGGGTTTAAATATGTGTTAAATACCCATTGTCTTATGAAAAGATTAATTATTGGGGGCTAAGTGGCTAGAACTTCTGCCTGGCAGCACTGGAGTCAGCGGTTCGAATCCCAACCACGGCACTACCTGCATGGAGTTTGCATGTTCTTTCTGTGCCTGCTTGGGTTTAATCCGGGTCCTGTCTCAATTGGCCCTAGTATGTATGAATGCAAGTTAGGACCTCATATTGTGGGCTCTGTGTGGTCAGGGATGATATACAATATATATGTAAAGCGCTGTGTAAATTGGCAGCACTATAGAAGTACCTTAAATAAATAAATACATAAAATAATGAAAAAACTGCTTGTATGACACTATAAAGTTATACTTGTAATTGGGCACACATTCTAAGGCCTGTTCCACACAGGCTTCAGCTTGTAGAAGAACAGCAAGGTTTTTTTTTTAAATCATACGCTGCATCTGTCCTCCACTGGTTCTAAGACAGAGAACCAAGTGATCAAACATCACTGATCGCTCAGTTCTCAGTGCTCTGTAAGCAGAGAACTGGTGACTGTCAATAAAAGGTGCTCTACACTGCACCCTAGCATTCAATGCTGGGTGCAGTGCTGGGCTGTGAAGGGGGCTTAAGCGGCTGGCTCAGGCTCTCAGCAGCTCGCTGAGAGGCTGAGCCGAGTGCTTGTCCATTGATCTGGGCAGATCCCGACCATATGGTTGCGATTTTTGCCCAGCCTGGACCAACTCTGTGATTTAAGCCTGCTGTCTGCTGAAAACAGGTCACAGGAATGCAGAACAAACTGCACCCCTGTGATCCACAGGAGAAGTACCAGCAAATTAGCTTTGGTTGTACTTCTCCTTTAAACTCTTCAACAAGTCAACAAACTCTTTGCATTACAGGAGACTGTGACCGGCTCTCAATGGAGCCGGTTCACACAGCTTCTGGGCGGTCTGCACTGGAAAAGAGTCCTGTGTGCCTTTGGCTCCGTCTCAGGTCAGAATTTAGGCAAAAATTCGGACTGGATTCGCACTTGAAATGGAGAACAGGGATGTACCAGACCCCCTGCTGCGAGCCGTGGCCACAGCTAGTGTGAACCCGGCCTTACACCTTTATAAACAGTCTTTACACATTTTGAAAAAGATTTATTTAGCCCTTCTCTCATTCATAATAGCCCTTCTAACAGCATTCCAATAAATTTTTCTTGTAGCCACATCCACTAATATGACAACAAAGCAGCCTGCCAGAGCATGGAAATTCTTCTGAAAGCCAAGATGTTCAGAATACATAGGAGAGACGCACATATTACAAAATAATTCCAGAGTGCCAACAATGATCTTTTTAAGGGCACCTGAGAAAGTACATACTAGCTAAATAACTAAAAAGCTTTATAACTCAATTATGGTTTTTAGTACAACACACACATACTAGTGTGAACAATACCTTTGACTGGTATATGCTGCATTTTCTGTGGGCCTTATCCTGGACATTAAAGCACACTAGTGTGGAGTGATAAAAGTTACCCTGTTTCACAGTCTGTTACAGGTTTCACTTTTTAATAAGTTATCAGATTATTTACAATAAGGTTGGATTTTTTTGGATCTTGATCATCAGGGAGTTTAATAAGGATATTTTGTCAACGTACAATGTCCCCTATATACTTGTCCTGTCACAGAATCATGTACCTTACTTTTACAATATGCGACATGTAAAAGTATGAAATCAATTTCAAATTTAGGGATACTTGACAGCCTGCAGTCTCTCCCTTTCCTCTCCCTCCCTACCTGTCAGCTCCTGTGTGTGAGCCTATATCCAAACCCGCCCCTCCCCTCCTGTCACTATTCCCTGTGGCAGTAAAGTTAGTGCTTACAATTACCGCCAGCCCCTCTGTTATAACAAGATACATTACACAGTGTATGCATTTTTTATTAAATTTCTGCAGCTAAATATTTTATGCAGCATCGCCGATGTGCAGTAAGAGGGGTATCTCAGTGCCTCCCTTTGTAGTCCTTAGATCGGGGAAGTGATTGCACATCGGTGATGTGAAAAAAGGTATTTAGCAGCAGAATTAAAAAAAAAAAACACACACACACACACACACACACACACACACACACACATTATGTAGTATAGCTTGTTATAACAGAGAGGCTGGCAGTAATTGTGAGCTCTGACTTTACAACCATTTTAAGGATTTGTATTTCAAAGGGACAGTTTACTGTCTGTCAGATATTTGGAGGGCGGCATTGTGGTCACTGGAAGTAGAAAATGCCTGAGACTTGGTGGTGAGGAGGGTTAAAAAAAATTGATTTTTTTGTATAATTTACCATAAAATCCTTTTCTGAGTTCACTGACAGACGCAGCCTTCTTATGACACATGGGTTATGCTCATCCTACTAGGAGTAGACTAGGCAAAAACAAACAAAAGCGTAGGTTGGCCCCTCCCTGGGGGCCGTCCTCACCTCAGCATATAATCCCCCTGCCCTGTACAGCACATCAGTTCGTAACAAGCCATACAAAACCAACGCAGAGGGGTGGGTGCTGCGTCTGTCAGTGAACTCAGAGAAAAGGATTTTACGGTAAGTTATACAAAAAATCAATTTTTCTCTTCCGTTCACTGACAGATGCAGCCTTCTTATGACACATGGGGACGTCCCAAAGCTGTGCCAATCAAGAGGGGTGGGCAAAAACCATAACAAATGTACCCAACAGAAAGACGCCCTCTCAGGCGGCGCTAACCGCGCCTAAACTGCCGCTTGTAATACTTTGCGGCCAAAAGCAGCATCCGAGGATGCTAAAACATCAACCTTGTAAAACTTAGTAAACGTGTGCACTGAGGCCCAAATAGCTGCCTTGCACACCTGGGACACCGAAGCCTGGTGTCTAAACGCCCAGGAAGTACTAACTGCCTTGGTGGAATGAGCCGTGACTGGAAACGGGGAAACCTTACCCCGAATCTCATATGCATGAGTCCCGGTCCTCCGTATCCAACGTGATATGGTAGCCGACGAGGCAGCCAAACCTTTGCGCGACCCTTCTGTCAGCAAAAATAAAGAACCAGACTTCCTAAAAGAAGCTGTAGAACTTAAATATACCCGCAAAGCCCTCACCACATCCAAAGAATGCAGCTCGACCTCTTTAGGATGTGACAGGGGCGGACATAATGAGGGAAGAACAATATCCTCATTTAAATGAAAAGAAGAAACCACCTTCGGAAGAAATGAAGGTGAAGGCCGCAGAACTGCCTTGTCCTCATGGAGGACCAAGTAGGGTGACCTGCAGGATAAAGTTGCCAGCTCCGACACCCGCCTGGCGGATGTGATAGCCACCAGAAAAGCCACCTTCTGCGACAATAAGCGTAAGGAAATGTCCCTGATCTTTTCATATGGCGGTTTCTGTAACACAGAAAGCACCAAATTCAAATCCCACTGTGCCAATGGCGACCGTATCCGAGGGGCGACATGACGTACTCCCTGTACAAATGTACGGATCAATGAGTGAGACGCCAATGGTCATTGAAAAAGAACCGCCAGGGCCGAAATCTGCCCTTTAAGCGTACTTAACGCCAGGTTCTTGTCCAGTCCTTGCTGCAAAAATGACAGCACTCTGGATACTCTATAAGAGCGGGGATTCCATCCTCCCGCCTCGCACCAGGTAATATAGGCCTTCCAGGTCCTATGATAGATCTTACGCGAGGTGCTCTTACGTGCTTTCACCATAGTAGGGATTACGGAGTCCGAGACACCCCTATCCCTCAATACCTGGGCCTCAATAGCCAAGCCGTCAAAGCCAGCGAGGGTAAAGCAGGGTGCAAGATGGGCCCCTGAGACAGCAGGTCTTCGCGAAGTGGAAGACGTCATGGGACATCTGTC
>BLSH010421709.1:195476-228903 GCA_018402905.1 Glandirana rugosa
AGCTGTTTTCTTGAAGGCTGAGGCAAATGAGATAATTTTTCCCCTCAGGACAGCCTTCCCCGTTTCCCAAAAGAGATTCGGGTTAGATATGTGGGTGCTATTGTTAGTTGCAAAGTCTTCCCATGTGTCTGCAAGTTCGTCGTGTAATGCCGTATTATGTGCGAGGTATGAAGGAAATCTCCATATCTTAGGTGAGGTCTGGGGAGTCGTGCCTAAAAGAGTAGCAGTAAGGGGGGCGTGGTCCGAAATGGCTATGTTGTTTATCAGTGGGTCGGTGACCAAAGGGAGCATGAGTGGAGAGAGGAAAATATAGTCTATCCTCGATTGAGTGGCATGTGGGTGTGAGAAAAAAGTGAAATCCCTGCCCTCTGGGTTGTGAAGTCTCCACAAGTCCGTTAGGCCCAGATCTTCAGCCCATTGGGCGAGAGTGGGAATGGATTTGGAGAGCTTGGTAGGCTTATGGGATGTGGAGGCCAGTCTATCCTCCGTGGGGTGCATGACCGAATTGAAGTCCCCCCGCGATAATACATGGGAGGTGGATATGTGGGGCGACATGCGCAGAGAGAGTCTGAAAAAATTGCTTGTTAGGGGAATTAGGGGCATAAACTGCAGTGAGGGCCCATTCCCTGCCTTGATTTTTAAGTCTGGCCGTAAAAAGTCGGCCTTCCTTGTCCGAGTGGGTTACGAGTAGTTCGTGGGGCAAGTTCTTGTTAATGAGTATCAGGACTCCTGCTTTCCCCTTGACATCGGGTGATCCCATGACATGCCCGACCCAAAGTTTGCGCATTCGTACGAAATCCGAGGGAGCTAGATGGGTCTCCTGGAGGATCGCTATGTCCGAGCGGAGACGTTTGAGGTGGCGGAGAATGGCCATACGTTTATTGGGGGAATTGAGGCCTTTGAAGTTCCACGACGTTATGTGTATTGACATGGAGTAAGTGTGCTTCTGTGAAGTGTGTGGCGAGCGTCTAGGGGGTTATTGGTAAGATAGTGGGAGTACGCGAAGGGTGTAGAAGTGAGAAGGGAGGTTGAAGGAGGGGTGAGTGGGTGGGGGTGGTTGTCTGAATCCTTGGAGTGGAAAATGACTGGACAACAAACGATAAGAACGACAACATACTGAATGCAACATAGAAACCAAACCTTTGGAAGGCTGCGCTTCGCTTTTTTCCTCATGTGAGCCTAAATCCACCACATCAGCGTTACCGATATATGCTAAAGAGCACACTGATGAGGGGGGGGGGGAGCAGCAGGTCCACGGCCGCCAGATAGGGAGGTGGAAGGAAGAGTTTACTCCAAGGAGCTGTTGGTGAGGTCCATGGAGGGCGGGGTTAGCGCTGGATTTTCCACAGTAATGCTGTGCGATGGTTCCTGGCTCCATGATGAGAAAAGAGAGGGGAGAGAGGATAAGTCCTTATATGTAGGAACGTAGATAAACGTGAACAGGTAACACAGTGAGTATCATAGGAAAGAGCGGGCAGATGGATACATCACTCCGCTTGATTTTGACCATATGAGGCTAAGTTAAGAGGGAGTAAGTTGCGTTAGGACATCAGTTCCGGGAATTCCGGGAGTGCATATCCACCAATTTGAGCTTTTTAGCTGGATCTATCCTGGGGCTTCTTTGGTTTCTAGAAGGGCCCTTGGGGAAGACTTCTCCTGAAGGTGTGGTATCCATTGGGAGATGCAAAGAATTCCGGAGGAAATGTGCAGCTTCATCGGGATCAGAAAAGGTCTTGGACTCCCCTGAGGCCGTTGTGAAATGGAGTGTGGCTGGATAGGCAAGGGAGAAGCGAATATTTTTCTGGAAGAGGGTAGCACATATGGGCTGGAAAGCCCTCCTTCTTTTGGATACTTCCTGGGAGTAGTCCGCAAATAGTAAAAGCTTGTTGCCATCAATTTGCAAGGCTTTCAGGTTGCGAAAAGACTTGGGAATGTTAGCTCTATCCATATAGTGTAGGTAGCGGACTATGACAGGTCTCGGTGAACGTCGGTCATTAGGAGGCACTCCCAGTCTGTGTGCCCGCTCCACTGAGCAGGGTCCAGCCAGGCCTAAGGCTTGGGGTATTCTTGATGTGCAAATGTCTACTAAAGAGTCAGTGTTGAAGGACTCCGGGAGGCCTATGACCCGCAAATTGTTTCTCCTTGACCTGTTTTCGAGGTCGTCCAGTTTCTCGAAGATGTACCGTTGTTCCTGCTTGAGCTGATGATCTCTGGTAAAAGAAGATTGTACCTCATCCTCTAACTCCGATACCCGGCTCTCCACTTCGGAGAGTCTTTTGGTGTGGTCACCTATTTCTTTAGTCAGCTGGGTCATCCCTGCAGTTGTAGCTTTGTCAACCGCAGCCGTAATGGTAGGTGCCAGGAGTGTTGCTACCGCCTGCGCTAAACCAGTCAATTGTTCTTCCACTGTAGCAGGATGAGCTCCCATAGACGGTAGGGAAGTGAGAGCGTTCGTTGGAACGATCGGGAGGGCGTTCGTTGGAACGATCGGGAGGGCGGTCGTTGGAATGTTCGTAGGTGTGATCGTTGTGACGATCGGAGTTGCGTTCGTCGGAACGGCCAAAACAGATGCGATCTCCGCCATATTGGCTTCCACCTGTAGAAGGACCAGCGGGTCTGAGACGGTCGAGGAGGAAGCCGAGGAGGGGCCGTGGACTAAGAACTTGTCCATGAGGTTCCTGGGGCTTAGAGGCAAGTTGCTGGGTGCTGGTCTCCCTGTTTGTCAGCGTGGGTGGCAGGCTTTGTAGGCTGATAAAGACGGAGCCGCTGATTCTGCCTCCGCTCACATAGGCGCCAGAACTGGAAGAATGTTTTCTTTTCTAACACTAAATCACTTCTCTGCCAATCAGGAAGCCCGGGTATGTTACCAGCTTCCCGACTGGCTGAGAAGGCTATTGGATGCCTTTCTCGGAGGAGGGGGATGCTTGGCTGAAGCGCACTTCCGCTTGCTGGACATCGCTGCCTGCCCCGTTTGCAGATGGGGTAAGTGCAGGACTATGATGTCCCGATTTCCCTCGGGGGGGAATAGATGCTGTATATACCCCTATCTGGTGATGCTGTATACCCCTATCTGGCGATCTTGCATACCCCTATCTGGCGATGTTGTATACCCCTACCTGGTGATGCTGTGTACTTCTATCTGGTGATGCTGTATATACCTATATCTGGTAATGTTGTATACCCCTATCTGGCGATGCTGTATACCCTATCTGGTGATGCTGGGCTGTATACTCCTGATACAATGGGTGGCATATATAAGGGGCGGGGTTATGCGAAGTGGGAGGGGTCAAAAAGTAAGGGCGGGGTCTGGCACCCCCATCCTAAAATTTCATCAGCCGCCACTGAGTTAAAATAATATGTATATGTTTATCTACAGACAGGCAACCTGTCAGGTTACTCATTGACTACAGCTTTTGTATACCTAGATTGTAAACATACAGACCTTTATATATCTGTTGATTTCCTTAAGCTTGTTTGGTTCTCTAAAAGTTGTCTGATTTCTTCTTCAATAAAACAATTTATAAAAAATAAGATAACAGACTCCCAGCACTCCTGGATAGAAGTTGCCTAGGCTTTTAGATGCATCTTTGGAACTTAAAGTAGAACGGCATCCAACTATTTTTTTTGTTTGTTTTTGGGTGCAATGTGCAAGAGTTAGAACCAGCCAAGTACTCATTCCTGCCTACGTGCCCATTTGGGAGATTTCTCCTCACTTCCTCCACCAAAGACATAACATGAAGTGAATGAATGTGTCCTAAGCAGGGGTGCCACCTCATTCTTTTAAAACCGAACGCACATTAATTACACAGGTTCTGTGGCTGATTAAGGTGGCAATTAAACTCCCTTAGTGCCTTATCTGCATTAAATGAGCCTCAGAACCTGTGCAATTAATAGTTCAAGGGGAACTCCAGGGATGAATTCAAATGAGCCCTGAGTACTTTGGAGTTTAGGGCAGTGAGTTTGGGAGTATTGTCACAGAAGGAGGGAAAGAAAATGATTCTGGAGTCACCTTTGGTCCCTGTATTTCACCACCGTCCCAAGACACATAAAGGCTTAGTTAGGCTTCAGGGACATCCCACTGTAGCTGGGATTGGGTCTCTCAATGAGTACTTGTCAATTACAGCCCTTGGTTAGGGGTCCTCCTGGTTTTCTAAGGAACACCAAGCAGTAATTACAATGTTGTGGTGATCTGTCATGGGATGTTGGTGACATTTAGATCACATGTGATGTTAGTAGCCTCTACTCTTCTATACCTCACCATTTGGGTTTGCGGGCGGTGGAGTTCTTTTTGGTCTTTTACAGTAATTACTCGCCCACCCATAAGGAGTTTATTTTGGAATGCTTGGATTTTCTGCTTACTCATAACTTCTTTGCTTTCGATGGGGGTTTCTATCTTCAGAGATGCGGAGCAGCCATGGGAGCTCGTTTTTCACCATCCCTCGCCAACCTTTACATGGGTTGGTGGGAGAGGAACGGCATCTTTGGGGATGGGAAATGCTTTCGATCCAGGAAGTTCTACCGCAGGTACATTGATGATTTGCGGTTTATCTGCTCGGGTACTGTAGGTGCTTTGGATCACTTTCTTGATTATTTAAATGACAACAATCTGAACCTGCAGTTTACCGGGCAGATGAGCAGTGAATTTGTTGCATTCTTGGATGTCACGCTTTCCAAGGATGGTGGCCGCATTAGGTCTAATATGTACAAAAAGCTCAATTCTGGCAATTCTTTACTCCGTGCAGATTCAGGATACACTGATCATGTGACCCGTGGAATACCGGTGGGACAATTCCTTAGATTACGCAGGGTCTATAGTGAGGAGGCTGATTTTCAAAGCGAGCAGCTTGAGATGAGAAACAGATTCATGAGCAGGGGCTACAGTGAAAGGGTGCTCTGCAGAGCGTCTAGGATTGCAGAATCCACTAACAGGGAATCGCTTTTAAATGATAAAATACCCAGAGACATGATCCGATTAACATCCCTGTTTTCTCCAAGCCATTCAGCTTGGAATTTAAGAAAATTAGAAACATACTCACTCGCCACATCTTTATCCTCTTCGAGGAGGAGTTATATGCAAAAATTCTGTCTGAAGGCTTTAAGGTTGTATCCCGTCAGGCATCTACTTTGAGTAACTCCTTGTCCCCTAGTGAATGCAGGTCTGGCACTCAGCGTAGGACTTGGATAGATTTTGTGGGGAACTACAAGTGTGGTGCCACTAATTACCCGTGTTGCCCAGAGATCGTTTTCATTCAACATCTAATAATAAGGCTTTTAGGATGAAATCCTTCATTAGTTGTAAATATGTCATTTATTTGATTACATGTAGGGCTTGTAACCTGTAATATGTTGGGCATACCACCAGGAGACTTAGAGATTGCCTTAATGACCATATCGGATATATACATAGGAAGAATGGTATTAACGTGGCACGTCATTTCAATCAGATGCATGGTGGGGATAATCGTCTACTGCAGATACAGGGCATAAAGAGGGTCCTTACGCCCAGTAGAGGGGGAGATAGATTCAGAATCCTGTGTAAACGGGAGGTGTTCTGGATCTTCTCCCTCGGTACCAGAATTCACATGGGTATGAATTTTGAGTGGGACCTGACCCCTTTTTATGTTTGATGATCTTGACATTTGATGGTGTTTATTTTAGGATCCTATTGACATGTCTCCTTTAAATTGCATGTCTCCTCTAGTTGTGCTTGTTGCATGAATTGCAACATTGTATTCTTGTAGGTTTCATGCTTTTCATGTTTATGTATACAGTCCTGTGTTATCAATGCTCATATTATGTATTATATACATTTGTTATGTTGGTTCTATTTGAGGCTTAGAGTATTTCCATGGTGTATGTTTTTCATTTAACCATTTATTATTTATTTCATTTTTCATATATAGATTTTCTATATGTACAGTTCTAGTTATTTTTTACTTCAGTTGCTGTAGCTTTCTCGTGGTTGCAGGCTTTGCTAAATATAGACGAGAGTTCCAGACGGGTTTTAGCAACTACCTTTGTGCCTGATACCGCACACCTGTGTGGTCATGTGATTTATGCATTATAGGTAAAATCTTTTGGTGTTGCTTCTCATATGGTTTTGAAAAAGCACTTTCAATAGTGTGAAAACGTGTCAACCTACCTGTCCTTCCCCTGCCTGTACCCCCTTTGTGCTTTTAAACTTTCAATAAGGGAATTCGCAACATTATGCAGTTGGTGTGCAGCTGATCCAGACTTCTTTCTCCACTGTGTAATTAACATGTGTTCAGTTTTAAAGGGGTGAGGTGGCAACCCTAGTCCTAAGCAGAGGTATAGGATATTCAATAGATTATGATGTCATAGCTTTTTTATGTACAATAATGTGAAATAGTAAGCACACTCCATGGAAATTGTTGACTTCATCATATTTGAACACACAAACGTTAGATCTTTATTCAAGCAGTGCCTACAGATCAAGGTTACACACTTGAACAAATGACACATAAAACTGACATAGTGTATTCATTCTTATAATATAATTTAACAAACATGGAGATCTGAATTAAGGAAAAAGTACCACTTTAAATCCATTAAAATAAAATCAGGTGCCGGCAGAGGGTGGGTCAGGCTGGAGAAATGTTTAGCAGGGAGGGATCTGGCATATGCCCCATGGCTGCCCAGGGACTGCAGGGCACTTTCAGAAAGCACATCTCCCCTCACGCAACAGATGCTAAAAATTTGGGACAAAACGAATGGGCTATACGCCATGGCGCCGCTGATGTCCCCGTTGGCCCCGTTAGGGGGCTTTCGTTGGTTCTTTCCGGGAGAACAGCAAGACTTTTTTCAGAAATGGACCAAGGACAGACACGTTTGCAGTGGCACGATGCTGGAGAAAGGTAAACTCCACACTCTTGCAACTCTTAGAAACCGTTACGGTAGCTTCCCCATGGATTCGTGGCGACATGCCCAACTCACCCACTTTTTCGCCTCTCAGAGTCACCCGATCAGAAACCTTGATTCCTTAACATCGTTCGAACGCCTTTTTGTAGACGATGAACCCATACCGCATATGATCTCGGAATTGTATAAACTTTTAGGCTCGGTGGAAAACCTAGTTAAACCAGCCTTTGTTAGGGAATGGAAGAGACATCTGGAGTTGGAGTTCACTGAAGCCCAGCTGTCACACATGTACCAACTGGCCCACTCTAGCATGATTGAGACAAGAACCCAGGAAACTAATTATAAAATACTTACCCGTTGGTACAGGGTACCGGCCAATTTAGCTAAAATCTACTCATCTGTCTCAGACCGCTGCTGGAGGAGATGCGGACAAAAAGGTACTCTATTACACATATGGTGGGAATGCCCCAAAATCCAAGTATTTTGGAAAGAGGTACATTCCTGCATAACTGATATAATGGGCACTGGGATACCATTCTCCCCCCTTCATTTCCTCCTGAACATTCCCCCAATCGCAATATGTCGCTATAAACGCACAGTACTTCCATACCTCCTCAATGCGGCTAAGCGTCTGATCCCGATTTATTGGAAACAGACTTGAGTCCCCAACCTTGATGAATGGGAAAGGAGGGTGGAGGAGATGAGAAGGGCTGAGGAATGGGTAGCTACATGCAGGGGGAGAGGGGAGAGGTTCAGGGAGATATGGGCACAGTGGCAGGAGTACACCTCAGGCAGAACTCAGGTGCCCTCGAGCCTGGACACAGCACTGTTAGAGCTTGCAGAACCTTCACTCAGGAATAGAATGAATGCAGACCTTGACCATTTGTGAGGTGCATTGCCTTGGAAGTATAACTCAGGACTCTGGTGTGGGGGTACAGGCCCCCCTTTAAGCTGCATGGTGGTGGAATGTTGCGGGCATGGCACTCGAGAGAATCTCCTATCCGTGTGTGACACCTCTCAATTTTTCTTATCTATCCTTTTTTTTTCCCCTCTCTCTTCTCCCCTTTCTCTTCTCTTTAAAGATTTTTCTTATTTTTATCTACTTAGTTAAGTTATGTGAATATGCAAACAGGTTGTGTGCTAGATGGACTTCAGGGCTGTAGAGGTCAGCCAAGACTATTGAATGATGTTTTGAGTTCAAGGGGGCTGACGGGGTGGAGAGGACCCCTCATCCCATAGCAAATAGTGACCTTTTCGTCAGTGGCAGGGGGGAGGAGGCCCAACATTGAGGTGCAGCCCCAGGCCTGTCGGCCCTCCCGGCAACCTCCTCGGTGGAGTGGGTATGCTGGAGGCACTATGTAGCCCCCCTCTCCGCCGGGAGGGGATGGTATGGGATCACGCACGTGTGTTGTACACCAGTATCTAGGTGGGGGATGTAGGGGTTCCACCATGCTCTCAGCCCCTCGACATAATTTCGCCTCCATGGGCTGACCCGGAAGTCCACTGTTGAAATAAGTAGTTTGTGAAGTGATGTAGCATTAATTAAGATAGTACTGGTGTACTAGGAAGGTGGGATGATCCCGCTAGCTCCTTATGTATGAACCATCACAGTGCATGTTTGCAAACATCTTCTGCTTGTTTAAAATAAATAAAGATTATGTAAAAAAAAAAAAAATAAATAAATAAAATCAGGTTTTCCAGGTGCCAAATCTTTAAAAACTCCTTATGGAGCAAGCAGTGCCTGGGCTTTTCTTTGCTATCCAATGTGTGTGGTGTCATCATGCAAAGAACAAAAAAGCTCTGTAAGGTCCCCAGAAAGAAGGTTTTGGATGCCTGGTCAGAGATTTAAAGAGAGTCTGGTAAGGAATTTAAAAAGATCTCCAAATTATTTGAAATCAATCATTAGGAAAATAAGTAGCATAGATTTCAAAATGACTGCCAATTTGTCCAGGACAGGCCAGCCCAGCAAATTCATTCCAGAGCTGACTATAGGATGATAAAATAAGTCTCCAAGAACCCCAAAATTTAATTCTGGGGTCTGCAGGTAACTCTTGCAACAGTTGATGTCAAAGTACATGCATCAACATTCAGAAAGAGATTGTACCAATTTAACTTGCATGGGAGGCATGCCAGAAAAAAGTCATTGCTGTAAAAAAAAGAACATTATAGCAAGACTACCGTTTGCAATTGAACATATAGCCAAAGATCTTCTCAGCAATGTGTTGTGGACTGAAGAATCAAAGACAGGACTGTTTGGCCATAGTAAGAGTAGACCTGTTTAGTGCAAAATGAAGACAGCATTTCAGGAGTACAACACCATAATAACTGATGAATGGTGATGAAAATGTTATTGTGTGGTGTTGCTTTACTGCTTCAAGACATTGGCATTTAGCAATCATCAACTAAAAATTCTACATGATATATCTAAGTGTGCTTGATGAGAATATAAGGCCATTCTCCACAAGTTCCATGGATGCCTAGAGTTCCTCCAGAGGTCGCTAGTGGTTCCTTGAGCCGTGGCTGACTGATCTCCCATCTGTAGGTGCCTGCATAATTCTGGGACCAACACCACTTGGTAAAGCCAGCCACATGGCACCAATGATCATTTTAAGGGCAAGGGTGGCATTCTGCCTACTCACCACCAATGTAAGGGGCATTTTCCCACTGACCCTTGATGAATTGGTTTTAGTGGTTATCAACACAGGGCTCTGGGCTGTGATTGCATACAACCAATCAGCAGGTCCCAGCCATGAATCATTGGCCAGGACTTGCGGACAGACTCCCACTGTGTACAATCACAGCGGGTGTCAGCGGGGTGGGGCTGCAGCGCAAACACAACGACGAAGCAGGCAACGATGTATGGGTATGCCGCTTTGCCTATGCGGCCCGCCTGTCCGCAGTACATTAATAATTAGAAAATCCCTCCTATTCAGATTCACTATGTACATTACCATACACAAACATACAGCTTTTTCTTTGGCACAGAACAGGTAGGAATCTGAAATAAAATGTATTAAAATCCTTGCAATGTACACAAATCACCAAGAGGGGAATTTACGGTACCTGCAGCTACAGATGTCAGTCTTGTTTTTGGTTTTAATGCTCTTTAAAGTGGATGCAAAGCCACCACTCATCCAGTAAAAACGAATTGTACAGTATTAAGGTATGTATACATGCAAGCCCTGCATGTATCCCTACCTTGCAAATGTCACCCCCTTTCAGTAGTAGCAGCCCCACAAATCTCTGGAATCAGTGGGTAGGTCTCTTTGCTGGAGCTCGGTGGGTGGAGTTGTGATGTCACAAGACTCCCGGCCCACCTCTACACTCTCCTACTTTGCTATTCCAGAGTTTTGAGAAACATCTAGTCAAAACTCAAGAAAGACACCCCATAACTTCAGCATGCCCAATCATGCTGAGGTGTGGAGCAGCCAATCCTGGGACAGCTGGAGAAGAAAGGAGGGGGAAGGGTGTGAAGCTTTGTCTGCTCCGTGCATGAGATAAGGAAATTAGCAGTCACTCACACAGCACAGGGAAGAAACATCTCCTATTTCTCAGTTAGTGTTTTTTTTTTCTTACTGAAAAAAGAGAAGGGGATTTCTCAGAGCTGGGCACAGATAACATGACATGCTCTACTCTACTGGCAGATTTGTTTTTTTTTTTTTGGCTTTACATCCACTTTAAGGCTAATTTTGCCCTAGTTTCAAAAGCAGGCATTTCATGTGTGTATTTGAAGCTCCACAAATGCCTCAAAACTGTGCACTGTAGTGACCAGTGTTGTTCACATGGTCACGTAAGCATTGCGTCACATTGCCTAAAAATTGATCTGACATGTTGTTTGCCAGGCTTTAGAGCTTCCCAAATGCTTCCATTGATGTAAACGTAAAACATGCTACAAACGTGCCACAAACGCCCCTATGGCATTTGAGATGCATTTAGCTAGTGTTACTAGCCGAGATGATAATACAAAAATCCATGAGATAGCACACCAACACAGAAGGGGTGTCCGGAAAGAGTTTTTTTAACATGACACAAATACGCTGAAAACTCATCAAAAATGATTAACATGTCTTAATTCATTAAGCACGTTAATGGGTGCTCAAATGTCTTTGTATGTTTAAATGAGCCCTTAGAAGCAGGGGTCCCAAACTGGTGGCCCTCCAGCTGTTGCAAAACTACAATTCCCATGAGGCATTGCAAGGCTGACAGTTACAAGCATGACTCCCATAGACAGAGGCATGACGGGACTTGTAGTTCCGCAACAGCTGGAGGGCTGCCAGTTTGAGACCCCTGCCTTAGAGGACTTTTGTGTGGCCATTCTATTTAGATTTGCCTGTCAGTTTTTCAGATGGATCTAAACATAAGCAAAGTGTCAGTCATTGGATAGGTAGAAGTAAATGAACATGTTCATTTACATCTGATGACATATGAGCCTGCTTAAATCTGAAAAAAAACAGAAAAGGTTTGCATCTTTTTCCGTTTTTTTTGGACTGAACTTTGATGGATTCGATGTAAATGGGTGCAGTGATAACTTAAGTAAAAAAGCATGTCCCCTGCCAGCATGCTGCAGAGTGGGACCATTGTTCTCTGCGGGGAAGTACTTGTTTCACTGCCGAGGTCTGACACAGTCCCTACTGAGTCAGACACTAATTGGAGAACTCTTGTTCTGACTCAGCGGGGGGGTGGGGGGGGGGGTTGGTCCTCTGCAAAGAGATCACTGCCTCTCCACAGAGAACAACGGGTCCCACTCTGCAGCATACTGGCTGGACACAGGCTTTTCTACTCATGTTCTGGACAATTTTATAAACTGTAAGACACCTTTTTGCTTTGATGCATCTGGAATGTGCATCAAAGTTGGTCTTTAACTTTACATATTATTACAGGTCTGCTTTTAGACGTCTACCAAAGGCTTGACACCCTTCTTAAAGGAGCAAGAGGTAGACTAGTTATAATCTGGCCAAAACCTTCTGTAAGTGTTAGAAAATGTGATATGCTAAAAAAAGATACTCCTAATTAAATTAACCCAGTATACATGAGTAATGTCTTTTAGAGTAACATAACATGTCACATGTGCCAGTGTTGCTTGCATTGACAATAAGGTGCTCAATGGTACATTAGAACCTTTGCACTCGCCTCCAAGAGGCTTACCCGATTTAAAAAAAAAAATTCCCAAGAAAGCCTGGTTAAAATGTGCTTTATCCAGATGTCGACATTATCCTACCATACTGTTAATATTTGCTTTGCCAGTTGAGATTCAACTAGGCAGAGAAAAGGGAATAGCTCAATCTATTAACAGTAAATGTAACACACTGGACATGTGGTAAAAAGATGTAGTGTAACAAGAGCCAAGAGACATTAGTCAAAATCCTGTGTCACCATGTGGGAGGGTTCTATACAGCAGGACCCATCACTGCTGCACTTGTCAGCTTAATTCCAGAAACATGGAGTTTGAACTCAATTTTAGTTTTCATTCAAAATAAATTTGCATTTTCTCTTCCGAGAATGCCATTAAGAAAATTAAAAAAAGGGACAAAAAGCTAACAAAATCTCATTAGAAGGCACCATTTGTTGAGGGTGGAACGCAGTAAACAGTAATGAACGGCAGTCCTTATTGTTTCTGACACTGATGAGCTCCTGAGCAAATTTGTTTATTAATTAAAAACGTTTTTTTTTCCTATCCTCCCCTTTATTTTTTTTCCTCTCTCTGAATGCACATCTCATTGAGTTCCAAAGATGCCCATACATCAAACTTCATCTCCGATGGAGATAATGCGCATCGGTAAAGCTGATTTTCCATGATGAATCTCAGAGCATATAAATTGGCTAATATCTGAAAACATTTACAGATACTAGAGGAATTGACTACTTCTAAGGGATGATGAATGGCTCATTCAAACGCCGGGAGACAGCTCTGCAAATCTCCCCGGCTTCCACAGCCCTCATTTGATTTTCCAATTTACTCCTTTTAAATTTATCTTCCCACTAAAAATAAAAAGTGCTGATATTTTTCCCTTGTGCTGCTCCGGGAGGTGACAGACAAGGGAGGGGGGAGGCTATTCTGGCAGAACTAATCCCCTTCCACCTGCTACTGCTCACCTGGCAAGGGGGGCCATCCACTGAGACCGGCAAACTATTACAGCAATGTGTCTCACACAGTTCTACATGGCATTCAATTTAACTACTTCTACTGCTTAGCCACTATGGAGGAAATTCATGAAGGCATTAAGATACAATGTAACTATTTCAAAACCAGACAAATTTGTACATAATTTAGAATATACAGAGTCAAATCCACTGTAGGCCAGTACTACTTGTACAAGGGATGGGTTGTGAATTGTTAGTACAAAGAAAAACTTTCACATAGTTTAGCAATTTCTGCCAGATGTCAAGATGGCAGGCTTACTTTTCCATTAAGGCAAATAAAGGGATTTTAATAAGAGCTACTGAAAGTAAAAATAATCAAATATTGTTAATGAACAACAAATTAGCTTTTAAACAAGCATTTTGGGAAATTTGCCCACAAAAAGTCACAGCAGAGACTGTGAAGTTAGGGTACAGTCTACTTCTAAAGAGTCAGACGTAGCAAGGAGAGATGACATTCCATTGTCCATTTCCAGTGCCTTTCTTGTAATCTTTGGGGATGAATTTCTCCAAAGTGCCTATAGCTGCTTTCTGCTTTACCTGAAATAGGAACACCTAAAATTGTGCAAATGCTCTAATACACAATCTAATAAAGTTAAATATATGTCATTTTGTGCATAAACCATTTGTAAAGCTTAGAAATGTGCTTCACGGGACACCCACAAATGGATCTTTTACTCTTTTATTTTGCTTTTTTTAACCTAGCAATATTACCAATTCCCCTCATGTATATTACTACAGAAAAAAGAAAACGGGTAAATATAGATTGGTGAAAGTTCTAAAGCACATTAGGTTGGACTTTATTTTTCAGGCACTTGTTTGCAGACCATATTTCTGAAAAAACACCTCTAATACAATTATATTGTGTCTCTCAACCCAGCTGAGTTGAGAGACACAATATGTGCATTTGAGGTTGTTTTACTGGTTACTTTAGCTTGTGTATTCCCCAATTTACATGTTGAGCACCGATTTGTTGTCCTGCAGAACATTTTTGCAAATGATATGTATAGCCCTAATACATTGATACTGCTAATTAGTAGCATATGTGAGAAGCATTTTAGTAATCATGAGCAACAGTGGCATTTTATGCAGTTTATTTTAATGGACTAGATTTGCAACATCACCATCCCACAGGTGGGCAAGCTGATCAAACTACAATTTTGTCTATATAGCTGAGGACAGCTGTTCATGGTCAACAAAGGGGAAAACTCCCAGAGCTACATAGATGGAACCTATAGTCTACAACACGGATAACCAGAAAAACAATCTGCATCAGAACCTAAGAAGTGTGAGTCAGCAAAGACAAGCATGTCATCAAGTTAGGAGCTCAGTCAAGCACAGAAAAAAGTCACAGAAAGAAGGTTAAAAGACCTGGTAGCTAGCTTCAAATCCAAGAGGGGATTTGCAGCCTAGATGAGCTCTTCTACATATACCCAGCAGCGTTCTCTAGATCTTGATGTGTTCACTAGTAAGTCAACTCATAAATTATCACTTACTATATTTAAAAAAGCAAGGGAACCAAAATCTTAATCGAACAAACGTTGAAACACACATTTAATACAATGTAGAGCCACTGGAAGAAGCAAACTTTCATCTAAGTTCATTTGACTTGAGATACTGAGAGAAACAAGCAGACGTACAAGCAGACTGCTGATCTCATTCTGAAAATGCAAGTTGCCTAGATGTCCTAGTGATCTTGATGGCTTGAGCGATCTGGGTAACAGACCAAGAACATGCAGATCAGAGGTTCTAACTTCACTTGTTGAATTCTTCTTTCAGGTCAGTAACTCAAAATATAGAAGACAGAGGCAGAAAGGCAGCTAGCATTTTCAGAAGAAAGGGTAAGCAGTGGCAGCCAACATATTTCTCCTGGTACAGGTCTCTACCCATTGTACAGAGTCTACAAGAAGTATTCCTCCTCTGAAGTTTACACGTTTTATTGTCATAGAACATTGGATCAAAATGGGAATTATTTTACACTCAAAACAGAAAGATTATTTTATGTGAAAGTGAAAATAGTGAATAAAATAAATTACATTTGTAACATTTAAAAAAAACCCCACAAAACTGATTTATGAGTTGTTGTTTTTTTACTATTCATTTATTATACCACTTTAATATGACATGTCTTAATCATCATTGGTGCTGCCAATTCTTGCCCAAAGTCCCATAATTAGCTACATGGACATCTTTTATGTATACATTCACCTGACTGCAGCATAAATACAAGTGTATCTGGATGGTCCATGTCTCTATGTCTATCTCATAGAGCATGTTGAAAACAATAATATAGGTCAATTATTTTCGCCAGAGACAAATAACCAGTTACAGGACTGCTAAAAAGGCTGCTTGTGCATCCATTTAGACTCACTCCCTCTGTAGCCACATGAAGTGGGATGTCCAAATGCTACTGAATCTCAATTGCTAGCGACATCTCATTCTTCAGTTCCAGAAGGAGTTTTTCCTTAGGGACAAACAGGCAGACTCATAGTGATCCTGCAGTTGGTAATTTTGACAATTCCTTAGCGGTAGGATTGCTAGTGGCAGGGTCACCCATGTGCATGTGTCATTAGCCTAAGAGTGAAAAGTGCACTGCATAACTGTAAACATGCCATCCACCATAAGTGAGTGACAGTACAAAAGACTAGTAAGTTTGGCCTCCAAGAGACAACTCTGAGTTACAAGACAGTTTCAGCATTCACAAATTTATCAAGAAAGACAAAAAAGCCTCATGTGACATTTCCCCCAGAAGTAGTCAGAATGCATGCACATGATGATAAACACATCATCCCCACTGTGAAGCCTGGTGGTGACAGCATTTAAGTCAAGTGAGGATAGAATGAATTTAGCAAATTACAAGGACATCTCAGAGAAAGAAAAAAAAGTGTCTGCAAGAAATTTGAGTCCAGGGAGAAGATTTGCTTTCTAAAATGCAATGACCCCCAGAAATAAAGCCACGACTCTACAAGAATGGCTTAAATATAAGATTAGTGTCCTGGAATGGCCAAGTCAGAGTCAGGTTCTCAATCTAACAGAGGATTTGAGGCTGGACTTCAAAAAGTGCAGCTAACTACACAATCAAAATACTATATACCAGCCTCTCAATCCTTTTAACACAGAGGTACACTTGAAATAATTTTCCGGTCTCAGGGAACACCTGCTAATAATTACCAAATCTACAGTTCAGGGTACATTAGTGTGATGGTCATTTGGAAACATAGAAAAGTGACGGCAGAAAAAGACTGAGTAGTCCATCGAGTCTGCCCCTTTTTATTTATTTATTTATTTATTTTTTTTTTTTTCTTTACATTAACCTTGTTGTCTGACTATGGATTTATGTTTATCCCAAGCAAGTTTGAAGCCATTTATTGTTGACTGTCTCACAACCTCTGTTGGTAGTTTATTCCAATCATCAACCACCCTTTCAGTAAAATAATACTTTCTAAGATTAGTTTTGAACTTCCCCCCAGTTAGTTTGAGGTCATGTCCCCGTGTTCTTGATTTTGGTTTCATATTGAAAAGACTGCCCTCCTGAACCTTATTCACCCCCTTGAGGTATTTAAAGGTTTCAATCATGTCTCCCCTCTCCCTAAAGAATAACTATTTACATTTGTGGTCATCAGGAAGAATCCCCTAATTCTACAGATCGCTAAAAAGGTCCTTATTGTCAGTGTCTAAATATCAGAAATTGCTCATTGCTCAAGGAATGTCTAACAATCCTTGGAGCAACCCTGGTTGAGAAAGCCTGATATATACTATGAAATTATGTGCAGCCATTCTTGGAATCCACCCACCAGGACACCAGATCCTGAAGTACCCCAGACCTTTCTGCCTTCGTACTGCTTCCTTCTCCCATCAACATGTTTACCATTGGTGTACACAGAGCCGACAGGCAAGATAGCTGCTTTGCCAACTCTTTGACTGAATGTCATTGAACAATGCACCATTACAAGAAGCCAGAATCATGAAATACTGTATAACAATCTGAGAACTGAATGTCAAAACACATTTTTTTAATTGATCTACAACTCAATGAAATATTGTTTTTTAAAATATTTTCCAGTAGTTATTTCAATATAACCAACAGTATTTGTATATTAGCATGTTAACTGCCAACTTAAATAGATGAACCTGCAATCCAAAATATCCTCAAGTACTGAGCTACAATTTAGTGTTACCTTTCAAATTATACTGCTTGTCTCCTCTGTGCACTTGTCTCCTTGTCCCAAAAGCTAATGAGCTGCTCCTGACTCATTATTCAAAAAAAAAAATGCCCATATAAAATGGTTTCAATGCACATTCTAGAGTAGTAATAAGAGTACTGCTCAGGTCCACCCTGCCGTTCAGTGACAAAGTGATGGATGGTGACAGGGGAAGGACTAGTGGGTTAAGTCTTGATACCAGCTTGAGAGGAGACAAGAAATGGTATTGCAGAATTCTAACATGGGGCTTCTAAAAATAATCCATTAATTATACAATACAGTCTAATAAATGATAACACGCTAGGCGGTGAACACATTTCTAGTCATGCCAAAAATTTTGATTGCGATTTCTCAAAAAGCTTGGTTTGGAAATGTACTGGGTTATTTTTCAGTAAAATAAAAGAGAAAAATAATGAGTTAAAATAACTATAAAAAAAAATGTGGATTCCAACGGTAGGAGGAAACGGTTTAGTGTTTGGGGACTTCGGTATCACAAAAGACAGGCAAAATTATGACCAGGATCATATTCTACCATCTGCACTCAACAGAACACAGTAGTGACAAAAGGATTAATAGAAGGAAACAGTGACCAGAGGGAGAGACAAACTAACACACCCAGACATTTCACATAGCAGCGGCTCCTTGAGCTCTTGAAGCAATCAAAGATTTTTCTGGCTGTCCACTGGGCATGTAAGTATGTAGCCATCTACAGGTTGGCACTAATATAATTTTCATGGGATAGTGAGAGGATTGCTTTACAGCCTGACTCCAGCTAAAACATTTTATTTTGCATAGAGCGAAGCAGAGTTATTGATTGACAGGTTTCTATTATCAGCTGTGTCCCTATTTAGATTTTCTTCACTTCCTCTCAGGACAGGAAATTATGGTAAATCTCTCCAATGGACATCCAGACAAAAACAAATGTTTAGTAGCTTAAGTGAGGTAAGAACTATATTTTTATTTCAGTCTGTTTTTCTGTCCTGGTAATGCATGTGATCATTGTTTCTTGCATGGTCGTCAAAATCTCTGCAACTGTGTCACAGACAGCAACAGAAGCCTGACAGAAGTTTTAAAACTTCCATACTCTATCCAAAACTTAACAAAAAAAGGCTAGATTTAAGGATTAAACTGAGGTGAAATTTAGTTCTAGGTCAATGACTGTCGATAAGCGAATTAATTTGTACATAAGGCAAATTGTTAACTTTTTTGATTTGCCCACATATATCTAATCTGCAGAGGATCACACAATTTATTAATTACTTTTTCTAGATCACACATTGTGTGATATTCTGCACACCAAACATGCATTAAATTAGTCAGCCATGCCAAAATTTGCGAATCACCAGTTGGAGAATTTTTCTAGTGATATGTTTTGAGTTTTTAACTAGAAGAAATCTTAAACATAATGTAATAACGAATCCACAAGCAATTAGAAGAATGAAAAAAATGTTAACTGAGTAATGCTGCCCACTGATGGGAAGCGATAATGATCCAAGTATCTCTTATGATAATCTTTATATGCACAAGCAGAAAGAATTAGCCAAGTTTGAACAAATCTTTCAGCGTAGTGGAAAATTGCTACCAGACAAGACCCTGGGGCCACGTAACTTGTCTGTACAGGCCAATCAGCCAAGTCATTACGACTAAAGGTAAGATAGATAGGAAATCAAATTATTTGGCAGCAATCAAGTTCTCATACAGGATCTTTTACTTCTAAAAAGCATTTTGATAGATCTTTCCATTACTGCCTATGAGGCAGCACGCTGGATTATCTTGATTCACCTTTGCCTTATTAGAGAAGAAACAAATTTTCCAACCCACCTGAGTGACTCAACAAACAACACTACACTTCAGATATCATCTGAGACTATCATTTTTGCACTATCAATACAATAATTATACTGTTGTAGTAAATTTATCATTCAGTTACTATTATGCCATCTTAAGTATGGAGTTACAAGTGATCATTTCATTTGTTAGTTTAAAAAAAATAGAGATAACCTATGGTTAACAATTGGTTAATTTGCAGAGGCATTAATATTAACACAGCTGTCAACAAACAGTTAAATGTTTTTTTCCCCACAGTTAATCACAAAGAACAAAGAGAAGGCTATTGAATATCTTCTATTAATTTCTGTAGTCAGATGGACAACCTGGAGCTGATATGCGGTGCAGTAATGCTACTGACACCCTACAAAATATTCCACAGCGATCCGGTTCCAGAAAAGACAGGAGAAATTAATGTGAACAAAACACCTGGGCAAGATGGCTCACGTCCATGAATCCTTACATAGCTCTGCAATATTGTTTATAACCAATTGTTTGGAATTCAAAAATGCAACTGATTCATAAGATAAAAAAAAGAAAGTCCCTGAATAGCGTAATCTATGTATATCGAAAAGAAAGAGGTAACACACAATCAGAGAAGTATAAAGCCTGGTGAGCAGACTAATCATTGCATTGGGATGTGACTAAATTCCACACCACAGGTGTGCTTATTATTACCTATTATTAATAAACCAGAAACCTCAAAAGTGGAGAAAATGTTTTTTTTGTGCACTATTATTAGTGAGCATATAATTAAAACTTTTTTGGTTCAGGTTTGAATATATAGTGGTGAGAAGTTAGAATCTCTGTTAAGCTTGTATTTATCAGTCAGAAAAAAATCGCCTGCACTCAAAAGTGGTGCAAAGGCAGTGGAGGTAGCCTGGAGTTCCTATTGCTCCCAGAAGATGCACAAGCCTTGCTGTCCTCCAAGGGTCAGGGGACACCCTATTGGAACACTGGAAAAGAACGACAAGAGGGCGCACCAGCCTTGCGCATTACCCAAGTGGTATTAAAAATGTTAATACAGTTTAATAAATACCACTTGGGTAATGAGCAAGGCTGGTGTGCGCTCTTGTCGTTTTTATACATTTGTATTTATGTCTGTATCCCTACTGGGGAGATTCCTCTATATTTGCCTTGGCGACAATTATCACTGGGTTGAGGAGTGATGGAAAATTCAACATTTTACAGTGGTCAGTGAAAGGGGAAATCTTCTAATGGGGACAGATGCTCTGGTGAAAACAGTCTAAGGGTGGAATTATCCTCACTTTGTAGAGATCGAAGAACCCCCCCCACAAGACAGACAGCAAAAAATTAAATAAAACACTGAACAGAGTTTAATTCCTTCCCACTCTACTCAAACTAAACTAAAATGGCTTGGCTTTACATACAGTATCTCACAAAAGTGATTACACCCCTCACATTTTTGTAAATATTTTATTATATCTTTTCATGTGATAACACTGAAGAAATGACACTTTGCTACGATGTAAAGTAGTGAGTGTACAGCTTGTATAACAGTGTAAATTTGCTGTCCCCTGAAAATAACTCCACACACAGTGTCACGTACCTGGTGGTAGAGTCTGGCTTATGCGGGGGGCAACCTCTCTTGCGGCCCTGGTTCGAGAACCCCTGGTAGTGTGGACAGGGAGCTCTGGAGCACAGGGGGGCACGAGGGCTGGACAAACTTCAGGTGGTTGGGAGAAGTCCAAGGAAGCTCGTGCAAGACAGGAGAGTAGTGGTTCAGTCCGGGTTGGCAACTGGCAGGCGGTGCGGTACAACGGGATCAGGCAAACGGATGGTCGGGTACAGGCAGGGTCGGCAACGTGCTGGCAACAGAAGTACAGTAGGAGCAGGCAAGCGGATGGTCGTAAACAAGCCGGAGTCAGGTGCGGGCAGATATCAACAGGTCCAAGGGAACAAGCCGGGGTCACAGGAACAGGAAGTCACACGAAAGTAGTCACCGGGGGTTTCACAGGTTCAGGGAACGTTGTAGAGCGGACAACATCTGCTGCAGGGCTCTGCTGACTGAAATAGAGCCGCCAGGCGCCGTTTCCGGCGCGTGCGCGCGCACGTGAGCGCGCGCGCACGCGGGTGCGCGCACGGGCGCGCGCGAACGCGCACGAGCGCGCGCGAACGCGCACAGGCGCGCGCACCACCGCGGAAAGGCAGAGATCGGTCCTTTCCTGACACACAGCCATTAATATCTAAACCGCTGGCAACAAAATTGAATACACCCCTAAGTGAAAATGTCCAAATTGGGCCCAAAGGGTTAATATTGTGTGTGGCCACCATTATTTTCTAGCACTGCCTTAACCCTCTTGGGCATGGAATTCACCAGAGCTTCACAGGTTGCCACTGGAGTCCTCTTCCACTCCTCCATGACAACATCACGGAGCTGCTGGATGTTAGAGACCTTGCGCTCCTCCACCTTTTGTTTGAAGATGCCCCACAGATGCTCAATAGGGTTTAGGTCTGGAGACATGTTTGGCCAGTCCATCACCTTTACCCTCAGCTTCTTTAGCAGGGCAGTGGTCGTCTTGGAGGTGTGTTTGGGGTCGTTGTTATGTTGGAATACTGCCCTACAGCCCAGTCTCTGAAGGGAGGGGATCATGCTCTGCTACAATATATCACAGTACATGTTGGCATTCATGGTTCCCTCAATGAATTGTCCCCAGTGCCATAAGCACTCATGCAGTCCCAGACCATGACACTTCCATCACCATGCTTGACTGTAGGGAAGACACACTTGTATTTGTACTCCTCACCTGGTTGCTACCACACACGTGTGACACCATCTGAACCAGATACTTTTATCTTGGTCTCATCAGACCACAGGACATGGTTCCAGTAATCCATGTCCTTAGTCTGCTTTTCCTCAGCAAACTGTTTGCGGGCTTTCTTGTGCATCATCTTTAGAAGAGACTTCCTTCTGGGAAGACAGCCATGCAGACCAATTTGATGCAGTGTGCGACGTATGATCTGAGCACTGACAGGCTAACCCCCCACCCCTTCAACCTCTGTAGCAATGCTGGCAGCACTCATACGCCTATTTCCCAAAGGAAACCTCTGGATATGACGCTGAGCACATGCACTCAACTCCTTTAGTGGACCATAGCGAGGCCTGTTCTGAGTGGAACCTGTCCTGTTAAACCTCTGTATGGTCTTGGCCACCATGCTGCAGCTCAGTCTCACTTCATGCACAGGGGTTATAATGGGGTTATAACCCTCCCTTACTCTATCCAAAATAGAAAATAAATCATTTAGTTACACTTTAAGTAATGCTAATAATCAACAATATGGGAATGTAATTTTATTTCCCACATTATTAATTTACTTTTCTTTTCCCACTAACTGTTTACCCCACCTCCTCCCCAAACTCTTACCTGCCTCCTCTCACTGCTCCAGAACTGTCAGCTTTATGGGCCAATAGATAGGTTTAGTGAGTAAGAGAGGGCTGTCCAAGCTTGGCTTTACAGCCAAAATTTCACCTGCATGGATTTCTGGATCAACCAAAATTTTCACTAAGGGCCCATTCACGCCCAGTGCGTTGGGACTGCAAAGGATAAAAGGGCTTGTTTCCTACACAGTACAGCAGGCGGTGCTTTTTTTCAGTGACACAGCCCCCACAATAAAGCTCACACACAAAAAAAAGTAAACAGTGGGATGCACTTGGTTTGGCACATCAGCAACATTGTCATCACACCCTACACCAGTGGCCGCTAAAACTGGATCAACATGAGGAATGTTGAATATATTGACATTTGAGATCTAGCAACAGTCATGTACATTGCATACCCAGAACCATTCCGTGCAGCAAAAAAACAAAGATAAAGGTTGTTGAAGTTACATATAAACAAATCTTGATTTTTTAACATAAAAGCTGAGCCTTGCTCTACCTCCTTCTAAAATTCCCCATTCATCTCCAGATGTAATTAACAGTCTCACTGATCAATAGGGAGGCTTAAGGGGTGGAAGGTGGCAAAACTATGCCAGATTTTTAAAGGAAAAGTTGAGATTTACATATTTATTTTCTTATCACAGGTACGTTATATAACGGCATCAATTTATGCAATGCTGTATACTATACATTCACATCAGTCCTTGCCTTCAAGGAGCTTATAATCTAAGGTCCCTAAATCACATGTGCAGAGGAAACAAGAGTACCACACAGGCACAGGGAGAACATGCAAACTCTGTGCAGGTAGTGCCATAGTTGGGATTTAAACCGGTGACCCCAGTGCTGGTAGGCAGAAGTGCTAAATTCAACTGGCTATATTTGATTTGATAAGCTTATAATTTTGAAAAGCAGTTTTCAAAGGTAATCTTTGCTCATGCATGTTTTCATTATAATGTTTAGTTTGAATTGCCCATGTTTGTGACAAATTCACTATAAAGGAATTCTGTCATTTCTCTAAGGCAAGACTAAGAAGGCAAGGCTGGCTCACTGCTGATGCTGGCTTACCTGTGGAATTTGTGAACTAAAAGTGAAGAGCTAAAAACCAGTTGTGCTTTTAACTGCCTGGGGACTGCTTGTGGTTGCAAGTGTTGTTTTTTTCCCTTCTTTAAAAAGTTTACTATCAGTTCTTAAAACCCATTTTTTTCCTTTCTTTCCCCCTCCTTTTTCTGACACTTTTTAACCACTTGACCACTGGGCACTTAAACCCCCTTCCTAACCAGACCAATCAGCTTCCCAAAACACATTCTACTACTCCTCCGGAGTATAACGATACCCCATCTGTGGGACTTTTACACAGCCTGGCCACATACAGAGGCACAACATGCAGGGAGCACCATCAGGCGTTCTAGGAGCATAAATTACACATCTAATTTCTTGATTCCCTTTTGCACTTTTGAAGGTCCTGGAGCACCAGGACAATGAAAACACCAAAAAATGACCCCATTTTGGAAAGCAAACACACCAAAGTATATTCTATGAGGCCTAATGAGTCTTTTGAACATGTCATTTTTTTCCACAAGTTTTTGGAAAATGTGGAGAGAAAATGAAA
This sequence comes from Glandirana rugosa, assembly GCA_018402905.1. NCBI lineage: Eukaryota > Metazoa > Chordata > Amphibia > Anura > Ranidae > Glandirana > Glandirana rugosa. Next base: position 219,532 of record BLSH010421709.1, read on the forward strand.
ATGCATTTTTTTTTTTTTTTTACACAAAGTTGTACATTTATACAATATTTATAATACACAGCATGTGCATAGCAAAAATTACACCCCAAAATATATTCTGCTACTCCTTCCGAGTAGAACGATACCCCATGTATGAGACTTTTACACAGCTTGGCCACATACAGAGGCCCAACATGCAGGGAGCACTGTCAGGCGTTCTAGGGGCATAAATTTCAAATCTAATTTAACTACCTAGTACACTATTGTGAGGCACTGTAGTGGCACTAATGGGCACTGTAGTGGCACGGATGGGCACTAGTGGCATGAATGTGTCACAGATGAGAACTGATGTGGTATGGATGAGCATGAATGAGGCATAAATGAGCCGTGGATGAGCTGTGGATGGGTTTGGTTAAGCACGGATGGATGGCTGAGCACCGATGGATGGCTGCGCACCGATGGATGGCTGCGCACGGATGGATGGCTGAGCACGGATGGATGGCTGAGCACGCATGCATGGGTGAGCACGGATGCATGGGTGAGCACGGATGCATGGGTGAGCATGCATGGATGGGTGTGCATGCATGGATGGGTGAGCATGCACAGATAAGTGAGCATGCATGGATGGGTAAGCACGGATGGATGGGTGAGCATGCATGGATGGATGAGCACAGATGCATGGGTGAGCACAGATGGATGAGTGAGCACGGATGCATGGGTGAGCATGCATAGATGGGTGAGCATGGGCGCATGGGTGAGCACGGATGCATGGGTGAGCACGGATGCATGGGTGAGCACGGTTGGATGGGTGAGCACGGATGGATGGGTGAGCACGGATGAGGCTGAATGGCTGAGCATGGCAGAGGCAGGATGATGAGCATGGCTGGATGGATGGATGGGGGTGTCACTGAACTGTCACATAGCAGTGCTATGGGCACTACATATCCTGCCCACAGCACTGCTGCATCTCCTCTCTCCCCCTCTCCTCTCACACTGCACCGATGTGGAGAGGGGAGAGACAAGCCGAATATCCGCCGGCTTGTTTACATCTGATCGCACTGTCATTTGACAGAGCGATCACGTGGTAACCCGGACCCGGCGGTCACAGATACTCCCATGTGCACGCCCCAGGGAGAACAACTGATCCATCTTGCAGCCATGTAATTACATTACATGGTCAGCAAGTGGTTAAACAGCACACTTTTTTTTCCTTCCTCTGTCTGAGGGTAGTGGATAATTGTTCATAGGTGTATATAAGTTTCTATACAGCTCACATCTGAGCTGGCTCACTGATGATGCTGCCTTGTCTGTGGAATTTGCGAACAAAAGTGAAGAATTAAAAGGAGGAGGAGGAGGAAAACAGGAGTTAAGAAAGGAGTCTTCTAACCTGTAACATCTTAAACCTCCTATAAGTAATTATATAGTAACTTGGAAATGAGTGCTAGCAAGGTTGAAGGTTTTGTTCAGTGCACAGTGTGCCACAAGTATGCAAAAATACGGACTTTTAATACAGCTTGCCTGTAAAATCCTTTTCTTGGAGTACATCACGGGACACAGAGTGTTAATTCATTACTGCTGGGTTATACACTACCTTCAGGTTAATGGACACTGGCAACCAATAGACAGGAAGTTCCCCCTATATAACCCCTCCCACTCAGGGATTACCTCAATTCTTGAAGCAAGTAATAAGAATCCCAGAAAGAAGAGGGGAGGGATCTCTGTGTCCCATGATGTACTATAAGAAAAGGATTTTTACAGGTAAGCTGTATTAAAAATCTGTATTTCTTTATCATACATCAGGGGACACAGAGTGTTAATTCATTACTGCTGGGATGTCCCAAAGAAATATCCCTTGAGGGGTGGGTACACAGTAATCCTAAGCCCACCTTGGACAAAGGACCTAGACCGCTGCCTGCAGCACACTGCGACCAAACGCAGTATCCTCCTGGGCCCCAACATCCACCTGGTAGAACCTGGTGAATGTATGAACCGAAGACCAAGTAGCAGCCTTGCAAATCTGGGCCATAGACACCTGCTGATGCATTGTCCATGACATACTCATCCTTCTGGTGGAATGGGCTTTCAAACCAAAAGGTGTAACCTTACTCTTTAGCCCATATGCATGGCTAATGACCTGGCGAATCCACCTAGCAATAGTTGAGCTAGTTGCTGCCTGACCCTTCTTAGGGCATTCCGGCAGAACAAAAAAGGAGTCAGTCTTCCTAATAGGAGCTGACATCTTTAAATAAACTTTAACTGCCCTAACTACATCAAGTGTGTGTAGTAATTTTTCCTCAGAAGTCTCTGGACTTGGAAAAAAAGGAGGGCAAAATAATATCCTGGTTCAGGTGAAACCTGGAACCCCTTTTAGCAAAAAATCCTGCCATGGCCACATGCCCACCTTATCCTGGTGTGAAACCAAGAAAAAGTTCCTTACAAGACAGGGCGGCCAATTCAGACACTCGTCTTGCTGAAGTCATGGCGACCAAAAAAACAAACTTCCTCAATAAGAGGACTAAAGGAATCTGCCTAATTGGCTCAAAGGGCTGCTTCTTTAGTGCAAACAGCACCAGATTCAGATCCCAAGGGGGTAAGGGTGGCTTCACTGGAGGAATCAGCCGCATAGCCCCCTTAATAAATGTTCGCACCAAGGAGTGTGATGCAATCGGTCTTTGAAAAAACACAGACAATGCCGAAATCTGACCCTTAATTGTTCCCAAAGACAGATTTAGGCTTACTCCTAATTGTAGGAAAGCTAGAACCCTCCCAATAGAATACTTGCGAGGATGCCATTTCTTGGATTGACACCAAGATATGTATGCCTTCCAAACCCTGTAGAAATCTTTCTAGACACGGGTTTCCTGGCATTGATTAGAGTAGGCAGGGCCGAAATGCCTCTATCTTTTAGGACTCTGGATTTACTAGCCACACCGTTAAATTTAGCAAGCGTAAAGTAAGGTGGAATATGGTTCCTTGAGACAGTAAATCCGAACGGTATGGAAGCACCCATGGATTTCCTACCGCTAACCTCGTGATCTCTGCATACCATGTTCTCTCGGGGCACGCTTGGGCCACTAGGATCACTGGTCTCCTTTCCTTGCATATCTTGCTGAGCAATCGCGGAAGAAGCTGTATTGGAGGAAATACATAGATTAGGGAATACTGATACCACGGTCATATCAATGCGTCCGTGCCGACTGCCAACGGATCCCAGGTTCTGGACACAAACTTGTCCAGTTTGCTGTTGAACTTGGATGCCATTATGTCTATGTCAGGGGTACTCCAACATTGACAGATCTGCGGAAAGATCTCGGAGTGCAGGGAGCATTCCCCCGGCATCAATTGCTGACAACTTAGATAGTCCGCCTGCCAATTGTCCACCCCAGGAATAAACACTGCCGATAGGCATGGCAAATTCCTCTCTGCCCACCTTAGGATGACATCCACCTCCTTGTGGGCCGCTAGGCTTCTGGTACCTCCCTGGTGGTTGATGAATGCTACCACCGCGGAGTTGTCGGACTGAATCCTGACCGGAAAACCCTGTAACCTGGCTGACCAGAATACCAGGGCCAATTGTACTGCCTGCATCTCCAGAATATTGATAGGCAATGTCCTTTCTGGAGGAGACCATGTCCCTTGTACTGATGCCTCTCCCCCCAAGACTGCCCCCCAACTTAGCAGGTTGGCATCCGTGGACACTACTTTCCAGGATAGGGGCAGGGAAGACTTTTGTTTTCTTAAATTGTTGGGCTTCACCCACCAAGAGAGCCTTAGTCTTGCTGATGGAGACAAAGTCATGGGGCAATCCAATGCCTGGTAATTCTTGTTCCAGGATATTGTTCTGTAAGGGCCAGGTGTGAAATTGCGCATAGGGGACTGCATCTAATGAAGCCCCCATCTTGCCTAGCAACCGCATGCATTGCCTTATAGAAGGTTGCCTTGCTGTTTTTACCAGATTTACCATCGGTTTTATGTCCTTGGCTTTTGTTTCTGGTAAGAACACCCTTGCCGGGGCTGCATCTAGGCCTATGACTGATATCCCCATTGCTCTTAGGGATGCCAATAGCGGTGCTAAAACTTTTGAAAACACCCGGGGGGGGGGCTGTGGCCAAGCCAAAAGGCAGTGCCACAAACTGAAAATGACGCCCTTCTACCAGAAAACGCAGAAATTTTTGGTGAGGTTCAAATATCAGGATGTGCGAATATGCATCCTTAATATCTATGGATGCCATATATTCGCCCTTTCTTAAGGAAGTGACTACTGAATGAATCGATTCCATGCGGAAATGTCGCACCACCAGAAACTGATTGAGCGACTTTAGGTCCAGGATGGGTCTTAATTCTCTGTTCGGTTTCGGCACCGTGAAGAGGTTTGAGTAAAAACCCCTGGTCCTTTCGCTTGTTGGAACCTCTGTAATCATGCCCTGCACCCTTAGGTGTTCTAGGGCCTGGAATAATAAATCCTTTTTTACAGGATTTATGGATATACTGGATTCCAGAAAGCGGCAGGGAGGAAACTCCCTGAATTTCAATTTGTAGCCTCCTGCTACTGTGAAAATGACCCATTTGTCCTGCACCACCCTTGACCAAGTTTCTGCAAACGACAGTAACCTTTCCCCCACCCTTGTGAGTGAGGGCACCCCTTCACCATGCCGACTTGGAATTAGGCTTGGCTGACTTCTGTGTCCAGGGTTTTTTCTGACCCTGAACCTGCGGCCTTCTAAATCCTGCCTGCTGAGGCTGTCTGAACTGCCTGGAAGATGCAGAGCTCGGTCCAGGAGCACTAGGAGTTTTGAAGGAAGGGCGCTTACCCACCTTTTTAACTGGGAGCAGTGCACTTTTACCTCCAGAAATTTTTTGGATATATTTATCCAATTCCTCACCAAATATCCTTTCTCCTTGAAAGGGAAAGGCAGCAAGCAATCTTTTGTATGGAATTTCTGTGGACCAATTCTTCAACCATAACACCCTGTGCATGTGTACTGACAACCGTGCACACCAGGACATCTGGTGAATTGAGTCTTTTAATGCGTCTACCGCAAAGCATAAAGCCACAGGGATCTCTGATAACCCAGAAGATTCCCCTTGGGAAGGCCGGTTTTTAACCAATCTTTTGACATGATCCTTGACAGACTGACAAATGCCAATAGCAGCTACAGCAGGTTGAACCGCTGACCAAGCCACCACAAAAGAAGCTTTAAGCAGAGACTCCAGTTTTTAACGGCAGGATCTTTAAAGCTCTGCGCATTGTCAACTGGGCAAGTCAAACTTTCATTGACTGAAGAAATTGCTGCATCTACAAAAGGCATGCTCCATTTCTTTTTGAATTTTTCTTCCATAAGATACAATTGAGAGAACCCTTTAGGAGGCATGAACACCCGACCCGGGTGATCCCAGTCTGCATACATCTCTTGCTCTAGCAGAGGGTGGACTGGAACCGCCTGGGAAGTTTGCTTAGGCCGCAATGATCCCAGAGCAGAGCATGAGGCTTCAGACACGTCAACAGGGTGTAACTTAAAGCCGGACCTTACAAGCTCAATCAAGGCCTGCACCAACAGCTTCTCTGATTTAGAGGCTGAAAATGGTTCCTCTGAATCCGACTCCTCGGAAGAAGAATCAGCAGTCTGCACCCCTTGGTACCTCATCCGTATCCTCAACCCAATCGTGACTCCGTGCTCGGCTAGGTCCCCCCTAGGACCAGAGCCCGAAGAAGAGGACCTCTCCCTCTTCTTACCTTGAGGCATAGCCACAATCATACTGGCTATTTTGCTCTCGAGGCCCCCTAAAGCTGCAGCCAAATCCTCCTTAGTGACATAGGCTGGATCAAATGGATTCATAATAGCCACAATGTCTGCACAGTGAAGAGGCTCAGATAGGCCAGTTGCTCCAGGTCTTTCAGGGGAGGCAATATAGGTAAACCCAGGCTCCTCTACCGCAGGTGGTGGTGCACTGGCTCCCTTAGATGCTATGCCCCTCTCCTTCTTTCTGGAAGACATTCCCAGAAAAAAGGACACTTTCCCCTTAAAAAGAGCTCTGTGAACAGAACAGCCGTTTAACACAGTCTCCCCTTGGCTTCCCTTACCTGCAGTCACCATGCCCAGACCCCTCAAGACTCACGTGCTCTCAGGACTCCAGCTCTGTGTCCGCTTGCAGCCCAGGTAAGAATGCTGGCTTCCACTTCCTGCTTTCAAAGAGACACTTTTTATTTTTCAAAGCAGTAAGCTGAGCCCTGCAAAACTGCGTCCTCTGGTGTCTGTAGCACTGGTACTGCAGGCAAAAGCCAGGAATTTCTTTTTTATCTCTTTTTTTTTTTTAAAGAGGCAAAAGTACTTATCATTCCCCGCCGCATGCTTCCTAATCTTAGGAGCCAGCCTTCACCCATAACGACGAGCCTTGTCACTCAGCACCTTCAAGGACCGGGTCCCTTTTAAACTGCGGGCCACTTCCTTGGACCTGTATAGCACCTTATGGAATCTTCCCTGGGCAGGTAGACAAGGATTTTCCAACAAATTAAGGGTCCAGTAACTTAACACATTACAAGCAAAACCTCATCCGATCGAGGCTCGGGTACCATCCTTTTAGCTTTCTGCCGTTTGAATGGATCCGATAAAACATCCACTTTCTGGGATGTCAAGAGTTTTTGACGAGCTCTCACAGCCACGACCATCACTTTCAGATACTGGCGAAAAAACAGAGGTAATCCCGGAGTGGGAGGGGTTATATAGGGGGAACTTCCTGTCTATTGGTTGCCAGTGTCCATTTACTTGAAGGTAGCGTATAAAACAGCAGTAATGAATTAACACTCTGTGTCCTGTGATGTATGATAAAGAAATAGTGCAACAGCTCCAGGATGCATACCGCTGTGACAGATGTGAGCAGGTTGCAATTCTGGAAGCTCACATTAGAGATCTGGAGGAGCAAGTTGCAGCACTGAGTGGAAAACACAACCCTGAAAGGAGTCATCTGCTCACTGAGCAGGTGGTCAATGGGGTTGATGTGGAGGGTGGAAGGGCAAGTTAGGATTATCAGGTAAGGAAGATGGGTTAATGTAGTTAGAGGGAGTGGTAGGGGCTCACAAAAAAGCCAGTCCTGTGCTTGTGCACCAAAACATATTTGCCAAGTTGAGTGAAGCTATGGAGGTGACAAACACAGAGGTGGCAGTCGCTGCTTTCCCCTAACAGACGGGAGGAGCATCCCATCTAGTAGGGGTGGTAAGGGTAGCGCAGGTAGGGTTAGACAGTTGGTGGTAATGGTGGATTCTATAATCAGAAGAACTGATAGAATAATTTGTCGCCAGAATGACCTAAACCGAATTGTTTGCTGCCTCCCTGGTGCTAGGGTTTGGCATGTGGTGGACCGGGTTGATAAATTACAGGGAGGGGCTGCACATGACCCAGCTGTCTTGGTCCATGTTTTTGAAACCAATGACAGAATACATGGAAGGTGGAGATTCCTTAAGAATCAATTTAAAAAAACTAGGCTGCAAGTTGAAGGGAAGGACCTCCAAGGTGATATTCTCTAAAATATTGCCTGTGCCATGCATAACACAGGAAAGGCAGGGGGAGATTAGAGAGCTGAATGCATGGCTAAAGACCTGGTGTAAGAAGGAAACGTTTGGGTTTCTAGAGCATTGGGCTGACTTTTCATTGGGGTGTAACCTATACGCTGAAGATGGCTTGCACCTATATGGAAGGGGGTCTGCTGTGCTGGGGGATAGTTTTCTGGGGAGGCTGGAGGAGTATTTAAACTAGGATTGAGGGGGGAGCTAGAATTTATTTGGGCAGACAGGTTAGTTAGGGTTTAGACATTAATGGAAGGTGGAATAAGGATAAATGGAAGGAGGGTTATGGCAGGTGACAAGGTTCCCATGTTACAAACAACCATTGGAAATTATAGTGCCATTTGTACTACTAAAAATGATATGCAAAACTATGAAAATACGATTGTGCAAAAAAGTCCACCTCAGGTCTATATAGTCACCTCCTAGGTATGTCTTATCCGGAGCTCAACAGCCTCCAGCAGAGGTGGTCCCAGGATGCCCCGGAGCTTGATTCTGAGGACTGGGAGGACATATGGGATTTCCTATTTAAAATTCTTGTCTCCTTGTGGGACCGCCTAATACAATATAAAACTGTCCATAGGGCATATATCACTCCCTACAGACTTCATAAAATGAACTCTTCCCAGTCCTCGGAATGCTGGAGATGCTGCCATACTCAGGGAGATTTGATACATGTGTTTTGGACGTGCCCGGCTATTAAGATATACTGGACACAAGTTATTGCCGTCATAAATGACTTGCTGAACATCACCATTGCTCCGTCCCCGCAAATTTGTCTTCTGGGCCTGATGGAGGAGTTGGTGCCCAGGGTAGCAGAGAAAACCTTAATTGGCCTATTGCTGTGTTATGGAAGGAAACTGATCACCCTAAGCTGGAGGCAGAGGGTCCCACCCGCTATTGCAGCATGGAAGATACTGTTAACACTAGTACTGCCGTTATATAAATCTACTTATTGCCACCAGAGTTGCCCAAAGAAATAAGACAGGGTGTGGGTGAAGTGGCAAAGCCGTCCACAGCTACATCCGAGTAGAGGGAGGTGGGTGCTCTTGGTTTCTTCATTGAAGGGTAAAGCATTCCTGACCTGACCCTCTTTCTTATAGACATAGGCCACTCTTTTTGAGGCCCCTCGGTCCTGGGAAGATGTCAGGAGAACACACGCCCCTATTTTTCTTTACCCCCTTGAAGAGCATGAGCCAATGAAGTTATATGCTTGCCCTGTGTGACTCACAAGTGAATCAAATGCTGTATCTAGTGGTAATCTAGCTGAAGACCCCTGCGTGGATTCATGTCGGAGTCCATTCAGGACAACTGATTGTACTGTTGTGTTGTTTTGTTTGGAAAAAACAATAAAAAAGATAATATTAAAAAAAAAAAAAAAAAATGATATGCAAAAGAGCAAAATGTAATAATGCATTAACCCCTTCCTTACCGGGCACTTAAACCCCCCTCCTGCCCAGACCAATTTTTGGCTTTCAGCGCTGTCGCATTTTGAATGACAATTGCGCGGTCGTGCGACGTTGTACCCAAATAAAATTTGCGTCCTTTTTTTCCCACAAATAGAGCTTTCTTTTGGTGGTATTTGATCACCTCTGCGTCATTTCTGATCGCCGCTATAAACAAAAAATGAGCGACAATTTTGCAAAAAAGAACAATATTTTTTACTTTTTGCTAAAGTACAAATCCATTAAAAAAAATATTCATCAGTTTTGGCCGATATTTATTCTTCTACATATTTTTGGTAAAAAAAAAAATCGCAATCGGCGTATATTGATTGGTTTGCGCAAAAGTTATCGCGTCTACAAACTGGGAATTGATTTATGGCGTTTTTATTA
>BLSH010421709.1:232270-256539 GCA_018402905.1 Glandirana rugosa
AACATCAAAAGTTAAGTGTCTTGAGACACCTACTACCTGCACCGTCCCGCCCGCCTCGGGGTGCACCGGTGCAAAAATCGTCTAAGAGTGTCTCTCACACCTCTCTCCTAGGGGGGCGACGGACACTATAACCCCTCGGTCCCTCCACGCCCCCGGCCACCTTAACATTGTACAATTTGGGACTTATAGTTACATTGTACCATGTTTTCCACTTGAATTTGAAATTACGGATGTTTCACTCGTTGTAAAACATAAAATAGAAACTCAAGGTATTTCATTTGTTTGGAACATTCGACACCACATCTGTAAAGATCTAGTTATGTCTTGATTTTGAAAAATAAGATTCCCCGTTCTGATACAACAAGCTATATATGTCTGCAGCCCTGCTTCCTTGCCCCTTAGAATAAAAAGTTTTAGTTCTGTATTGATCTAGAAATGTCTACACCACAGCTTACAAGGTTTGTTTACTTTATGGAACTCAAAGATAAAATACAAAATGTTGCTCACTTTGTAGGCATTAAAGTTTAAGTTCACCTTTTGTACCATGTTACATTGATATTCAGGGTTTAACATGTTACAATTCCACCGGCCCCCGCACCTCCCTGGCTCCCCAATATCACAGGCAGCGGGGGGATCCTCTCTCCACACTCTCTGTGAGAATCTGCTAAAAACGTGGCCACGTGGGGCTCCGCCCGCCCTGCCACGTCCATCATCCACAGAGTTCTGTGAATTGAAAACTACAAGGTCCAGCAGCCTTTGCGGCTGTCGGCTCATAGTTCTCAATGAACTATGAGGGCACTGTTGAGCGTTGTGGTATTTCATGAATGCTTCCTGTTAGTGTGTACGATGTATGGCAAAACATCTTACACACAGAGCCTGAAAGACCCTGTATAGCACCTATGATCTTCTGATCGTGGGTTGCAATGCTTTCCAGGCTCCCAATAAAAAAAAAATACACATTTTTTTACCTGCAAAAAGATGTGCATTTATTCTTTTTTTTAAAAAAGGTCAACTTATCCTTTAAAGTCAGTGCTGTAGGCATACATTCTTAAAATCATTTAGTAGACCTCACTAAACCATTTTGACTGGTGCATGGTTTATTAAAATGAGGTTGAATATGCACTTGCTGGACCCATTTCAAAACAGTGCCTGACCTCAGTGACTGCAGTGGGCTCCAGTTATCACTGGTACTAAAACTGGGGTCAATAAAAATTGGGGTCCAACGCTAAGCCCAGGAGCTTCTGATCCTATTACAAAGCTGAGCTACATGGTATATAACCTCAATCCATAGCATGTGAAACATCATCGAGATTTCCTGTGGTTTCCAGCAAACATCTGAGTGTCCTGTTGTCCACTCCCAACACAGTGAGGTCAGTGCAGTTGTGGACCTCACATATCTCTTGAATCAGATGGATACAATTCAGCAAGCAAATAAGCTCCATCACCTGACCTGAAACCTAAACAATATAGCGTTGATCTACTAAAAATGCAACACTCAAAATCTGGCGCAGCTGTGCATGGTAGCCAATCAGCTTCTAAGTTCAGGTTGATCAATTATGCTTTTACAAAAAAAACCTGGAAGCGGATTGGTTTCTATGCAGAGCTGCACTAGATTTTGCACTCTCCAGTTTTAGTAAATCAACCCTCACATGTCACTAGAGACTACAAAAAACCTAACTGTAGACATACAGTGATATAGGAGGATCAGAATGGCAACACTCTTCCTAAATGCTACTGAGCAGCTAGCAGAGCCTACATATTTAATGATCAAATGTCTCTACGTGCATGTACAGATATAACTAGAAACGTTATACCAACACAACAAAAAAAAGTATGATGTGCAGGCAGCCAGAGGTGCCCAGACCTTCAGCAGTTTTCAGTGTTATCCTGCTTTGTCCAAATGTTTGACAACAATGCAAAGAAGCAACACATACCTACTGGCCCATCATTATGATGGGCTCACTCACTGGCAAACAGAAATGTGTGCAATTATGAAGAAGGCAAGCTCCAGCATTATGAGGCACTGAAGCTTTACCAAATCAAAATGTCCATCATTTGCAATAAAGTATGAAATCAATTTATTTATTGATTCCACTGTTATTACCATTCTTTGTGGATGACAAAGTAAAGCTCTCATCATAAACCTCTGTCTATGGGTACCATATCTGAATCATCTTATTTGTAAATTCCTTTCAGAAAATAGTAGGTAACTGTGCAGAATGAGCTGCACTGACAGGTATGATTCTGTGGCACCATGCAATTTGGCATGTGGTTGCCTTCAAGAATGAATGCCCCCCCTCATGCAACTGCTAAAGAGTAGCACGCTTCTGTGCAAGTGGGGAAACTGCAGGATTTTGCACTTTGTAGACCCACTAGCTGTCTTCCCACTATCCCTAAACACTGACCTGACGCCTCCACTGATCCAGCACTGTCCTGACTGCAGCCCCACTCTACTCTCTTCCTCTTCTAACAGGTGTATCTGACAGCAGTGGGAGCCGTAGCCTCCAGCTGCTGTCAGCCAAATCCTGTGAAGACGGAGTGTTAAAGTTGAATTCCAGGAATTCAACTCCTTTGTAAAAAATGAAGATGCACTATGAGTTAAAGTGGTTATAAAGGCAAAAGTTTTTTTTATCTTAATGCATTATATCCATTAAGATGGAAAACCTGTGTGCAGCAGCTCCCCCTCAGCCGCCCTAATACTTACCTGAGCCCCATCTAAATGTTACACGAGATACTCGGCTGTCCGGGGTTCCCCACCTCATTGGCTGAGACAGCAGTGCGGTGCCATTGGCTCCCACAACTGTCAAAGTCAGTGAGCTAATGAAGACAGAAAGGAGGTGGAGCCGGGCAGCAGCTCTGTGTCTGAATGTAAAGGGAAAATGTGGAGACATTGGTGTGAGTTATCCGATTACCCTGGTTGTGCTGATTGGGCTACTTTCTGCATATTATACTCCCTTTGGTGAGTCTGCACTGCATGTGGGAAAGATGGAGTGATGCACCGATTCAATATTGTTTGTCACTATCACGGGTGTAGCTTCCTTTTTGTGTTTATAGTATATGATTTACTATATTATGAGTTATTTTTGGGATTATGCTATGATGTGGAGGAGGTGCTAACATACAGTACCAAGAGGGAGTCCCTTTGAAGAATCATATTGGCACTTGTAGTGCACAAAGCGAGTGAGCTGTTCTCTTAGTTGAGACAGCATTCCTCTCTGGGGAGTGGCCATTTCCATACATGTGAAGGAATATTGCACATTGTTTATGGACTATTTTCTATGGACCTTTTTTTATGGACTCTTTCTACTATTATTTATAAGTCGTTTGTTGACCACATCACTATTAGCGCTGCAGTTTTTTGTTTTTAGTTCCGTGTCTGAATGGACACAGGGAGCTGCGGCTCAGGTTGGGTGCCCCCATAGCAAGCTGCTTGCCGCGGGGGCAGTCAACAAGAGGGATGGGCCAAAAGCACCAAAAGGGGACCCGAGAAGAAGAGAGTCTGGGCTGTTCTGTGCAAAACCACTGCACAGAGCAGGTACAGTAAGTATAACCTGTTTGTTATTTTTAATGAAAACATAATCATGTATACTCCTGTGCAGTGGCCTTCATGTTCTTGGGTCTGTGTGTCCTTTGTCTCACATAGTTCAGTTGCTTGCTCCTGCCCATCATTCTGCGACCAGCACGCGGGCTGGTTGAAACAATCATTTAGGTGCTGTCTCGGCTCGTGAGGATAGGAGTTAATGTATTTCCTGGTTCTTATTGGCCTGTTCTGCTCTAAGTCCGGCCCACTTATCTTGTGATATATAAAATTGGGTAAGTGACGAGATACCCTGTGGAGAACACTCAGGTGTAGGCGGGGGGCCACAAAGAGAACTAGAGGTTCAGGATCCGCATCAGGTCTGAGGCCTGTAAAAGATTGAGATGGAGGACAAGACTCGGAGGAGCAGAGGGATGTTGTTCATCACTTCCTATATGTAAAGTCATCTGAACTTGGGGTTCGCCCTGAAGACACCAGCATTGGTCTGTGCCTCAAAAGGACTTGTACCTACATGGAAACAACTGTGAAGGACTTATTGGTGCTTGGACTACATCTTAACAAGTGTCCCGGGGAAGCACAAGCCTGCAGTTAGAGCTAGGGAATAAAGCCTCATACACACTAGGTTTCTTTTCGGTCAAGCCAGCAGGCTGAACAAAATAAAACAGACAGCTCAGTTCGGAGCCGTTGAACTAACAATCCAATGTTAGTACAGCGATCTCACTGCTGTGCTATTGTGTTCTGACAGGAGGACAGCTCCCCCATCCATACATTTTGGTCATCACTTTCAGCCATTGGCTGAAAGCACTGATCGAAAGCTGGTCGGCAGACCCTTTTTGGTCATGACTCTGACAGAAGCCAGCCTTAAGGCGGGCTTCTGTGGGACCAGTGGCAGTACATACCGGCCGAATATCGGCAGGTTTCTATTGAACTGGCAGATGTCGTCCAACATTCGGTCCGTATGTACTGGGCTTTAGGAATGAATATTGCCTTGCCTGTTGGACTGTGAAATGTCTATTTTGCACTTTTTCTAAGTAAAGTATTGAATCATTGCCCCTGTCTGGTCTGAAGTTAAAGTGGTAGTAAACCCTCCTATCGTTTTCAGCCAAGGAAGCTGCCATCTTGGCCTCTGTTTAATCTACAACTGCCGTGATGCTGCACATGTGATCAGCTATGACACCAGCCATTGGGTGGTTTGACAGTTTGGTTTAGAGCACAACCAATGGGAGTGTTACATTTCCGGCATGTGCCGGATATGTAACTGGATTTTAAACTGTTAATTGGATGGGTTTACTACCGCTTTAATAAATAGGTGTATCGTAAGTAACCAGCACACATATTGCTGAACAAGTGGGTCTTAAAACATTGGGCTATGAAGGCATTTGTGTAGAATGAAGTAATGCTAAGACACAAGCAGTTGGCAAGTGTAATTGAAGTGCCACAAGCAGCCTGTCAATAGCATGTACCTGTGATAGGTGGAACGGCCTTTAGTAGTGAGGGAGATGTTGTTGGCACTCCTCCTGCCAGCGGTTTGTCTCCCATAGTAATGGGAGCAGATTGTACTGCAGAAGTTCCCATTCTGTACAGAGGTATGGAGGTTCAAAAGTTAAGTTGAGCGCATGTGTGGAGCCCACACAGAATGCACGGGGGGGGCCCACTCCACTACTGTAAAGTAGTAGTGTAAAACGCTAGATAGGTGAATGTAGACAATGACTCAGAGTGTCCCTCACAAATGTAGATTACAGAGAAGGTGTACACTGTCACGGGGTACAAAGGGTTAACTGGAGAACAGTTGCAGTGTCAATGTACAATGCTCAGCATAAATGAGTACATCTCTTTTGAAAAGTATGATTTTAATCAATATCTCAATGAACACAAGAACAATTTCCAAAATGTTGACAAAACACAGTTTTATAGAACATTTGTTTAGCTCATTACATAAAAGTAAGGTTAATAATGTAACAATTACAAAATCTTCAGTTTTACTCAAATTAGTTGATGCAAAAATGAATACACCCCACAACAAAAACTACTACATCTAGTATTTTGTATGACCTCCATGATTTGTAAGAATAGCACCAAAGTCTTCTAGGCATAGAACGAACAATGTGGAGACCTACTGCAACATCTATCTTTTTTCATTCTTCAAGAACAACCTCTTTTAGAACCTAGATGATGGATGGAGAGTGATGCTCAAATTGTCTCTTCAGAATTCCCCATAGGTGTTCGATTGGGTTCAGATCAGGGGACATACTTGGCCACTGAATCACTTTCACCTTGTTCTTCTTCAGAAATGCAGCAGTGGCCTTAGATGTGCATTTGGATTTGGATTGATTTGGATCATTGTCATGTTGGAAAAGTGCATGACCACCAAGGGCAGGGAGTGATGGTAACATCTTCTCTTTCAATATAGAGCAGTACATATGTGAATTCATGATACCATCAAAGAAATGCAGCTCCCCAACACCAGCAGCACTTATGCTTCCCCACAGGAGGACACTGCCACCACCATGTTTCACTGTAGGCACCATGCATTTTTCTTAGTACTCCTCACCTTTGCGACACCATACAATTTTGAAGTCTTCAATTCCAAAACCATTTATCTTTTATCTTGGTCTCATCACTGCAGAGTACAGAGTCTCTTTCAGCATGAGCCCTGGCAAGTTTCTAGGCTGGCTTTCTTGTGAATGGGCTTTAGGAAAGGCTTCCTTCGTGGACAACACCCACGCAAGCCATTCCTCTGTGGCGTATGCTGTATTGTGTCACAGGAAACCATCACCCCAGTTTGGCTTTTTACTTCTTTAGCGAACTACAGTGAACTAGCATATTTTCTTCAACTCTTCTCATCAGAAGACGCTCCTGTTGAGGTGTTAACTTCCTTGGGCGGGCTGGATGTCTCTGTGAGATGGTTGCAGTTCCAAGTAAAGCTTTGCTGATCTTCTTGTAGCCTTCACCTTTCTTGTGTAAAGAAATTATTTTCTTTCTCAGGCCTTGTGACATTTCTCTTCCCCATGGTACCATTGCTGACAGCATGAAATGGGAAGTGGTTTTCTTTGTTAAAGCATAACTCCACTTTTGTTGAGGAAAAAAATCCCCTCCCCCCCCCCCCCCCCCCGGGTGATCAATGTACATTGCAAGGATTATAACAACCTTTGTTGCAGATCCCTACCTTATGTTATTCTGAATATATCCCTGTGTGTACTCTCTGTGCTGAGTAGGTCTAATGGGAGTGGTTTCATAATTATATATCAGGGGTGCAGCTGCAGAGAACTAATGAGGAAATCTGCTGGGCCTGCATTCCTTTAGACGTGTTCCTATTGGAAGTATCTCATCAAAAATGACATTTTTGTTGCAGGGGATGCCTGAAATCTGACTTTTATCTTAGGCAGACTTCTGGGAAAATTGGTGAGCCAATCACACAGGAAATTATGTTTCTGGGGAGTAGTCAGCACACATTGTGTACAGAACAACCCCAGGTAGCCATATTGCAATGCATTTATAGAAAATTACAGCAACTGCAGATTGAATAGGAAATGTAATTTTTAATAACATACAATTACAATATAACTTGTATCGCAATTGTACACACTATATTATATTTTCTTTATTTGCTATTTTGTTTCCCAAAGAAAGTGGAGTTACCCTTTAAGTAACGCTCTTTTATAAGCAACTGCCTGCTGGACACCTGTTTAATGAATAATTAGACTCACCTGTAGTTGAATTATTGATAATTAGGATTTTGTTGTCTAAAATTTAGCTTTTCATTGGGGTGTATTCATTTTTGAAACATGGTCTTGAATAAATTTGTTGGGAAAAATACTTTTTGTGGGTGCAAATTAACAAATCTTGGTTGCAATCAATGGCCCATATTTGTGGGAGTATTTTGTAGTATAGTGTCCCATAGAAAATGTTAATTCTGAAAGGAAAGTAAAGGTTTTCTGACAAATCTGTTGGTGTGTACTCATTTATGCTGAGCACTATACATGGTGTGCGTTCATATCTAAGAGTGGAGACCCGCCTTAGGGTTCAGTATTCACCCATGGCAGCCTCAGCCTTGTCCAAGGGCAATGATGAAAAGGGCAATGATGAAGATGGCACAATGCAAAAGGTACCTCATGTGTAGTAAAGTGACCCTGTACAACAGGGGTGCCCAACCAGTGGCCTGGGGGCCACATGTGGCCCGTGGAACCCTCTGAAGTTGCCCTGGACCTCCTGCTCTGGGATGGCAGGTTGGCAGAGAATCAGTGTTGTGAATGAAGATGGCAGTAGAGGAAGCAAGTGGCTGCGGACCAGAGCCACATAAGCCGATGCTTCCTGTATAGCGCCAGCTCCTGTCACAGGTGGAGTGATACCAAGCGCACTCTGTCTGGGACAGCAATAGCCGGCGATACCTGAATGGAAGACTGTTATTAAAGGGAAGTATATTACTAAAAACACAGGGCATATATGGGCATATTTGTTCTGCAGTGGTTACTGGGCTGCTTTCAAACTGATCTGCAGGTGCAATGCAGTGCACCTGCAGGTTACCCGCACTGTGCCATAGACTTCTGTTATTACCTGCAGGTTTGGTACACTTTCAGAATGTGCACCACATCTGCAGGATATAACAGAAATCTATGGCAAAGTACAGCTAACCTTCAGGAAAGCCGCAGCGCATCAGTGTGAAAGCAGCCTTAGGCCCCTTCATATGATTGGTCCAACCCAGTCGGACCCTCTATTCACCTCTATGGAGTGGCAGATGTAAACAGACTTGTGTCCTTCTACACTCGCCTACCTCCAATTCGATCCGCTAAAAGAAAAAACAAAACGGGGTCTGTCCCCTTCCATCTCGGGGAAGATCGGAGGGCCCATAGAGTAGAGTGGGCTGTGTCTGTGTCCGTTCTGCATATGCAGAGTGGACACGGACCTACCATGCGCCCGCTCCGCTCATTGTGGCCCATGACTGGTTACCAAGTCGCTTAAGTGGACTTCACTCTTCAAAAGGTTGGGCACCCCTGCTGTAAAAGGTGCCTAGATAAGCCCAGAAGAACCAACCCTGGGGTAGGCCTCCTGTGTGACCCACACCTGGCGCCCTGCAAGTTAATGGAGAACTTGGGAGGAAATAAACAACCATAACCCTACCCTTACAAGCAAGTATAAAAAAATAGTTACACTCGCACAGCTCAGTTCCTCTGCTGCCTCTACCTATAGGCCAGTCAGAGAAAAACTGCATCACATTTATGGAGTTTAGTCCTCCCTACTTTGTTTTCCCCTTTGACAAGTCAGTTTAAAACTCCATTCCTTCTACACAGTTCAATTATTTGCTACTGCTGATAGAGCACTTATTGGGTACAGAATACGGAGGGAGGGAAGACCAAGGAGATGCATTACTCCAGACTTCAGCCGACTGATATAATTCTTCCAGGTCGCTTCTTGAAGCTCCATGCTTCCAGGTTACCAAGCCTTGAGATTAACCACTGGGCACATAAACCTTCCTAACCAGACCAATTTTCAGCTTTCAGTGCTCACCACAATTTGAATGGCAATTACTCAGTCATACTACATTGTACCAATATGAAATGTTTGTTCTTTTTTCACACAAATAGTTTTCTTTTGGTGGTATTTAATCACTGCTGGGTTTTTTATTTTTTGTGTTATAAATGAAAAATAGTGAAAATTTTGTAAAAAATTGCATTTTTCTTAGTTTCTGTTATAAATTTTTGCAAATTAGTAATTTTTCTTCATACATTTTGGCCAAAATTTATACTGCTACATATATTTGGTAAAAAATAACCCAAATTAGTGTATATTATTTGGCCTTTGTGAAAGTTATAGAGTTTACAATCTATGGTGCCAATCACTGAAAATTGATCACACCTGATGTACTGTACATATCATTTCTTGAGACCCTGACATACCAGGAGGGTACAAATACCCCCCAAATTACCCCTTTTTAGAAAGGTATGACAGCTTTCCCACTTGTGATAGGCTGTTGAACCTCTGTGGCTAGTATATATTGGAGGCCCCTTCGTCACCCTCATTCAATGGCTTGGCGTGGCTGCCATCGGATGGAGGCTGTATGAATGCTTGAGATCAAGGTACTCTCCTGGATTTCATCTGTATATAGTGTTTTCCATTATTAGGTTACTGGTTGCTATATTCTTTAAAAACGATTTCTATTGGACCCTTCCTCTCGCGGATCCATCCTGTATTATGCTTTTTTTAGACACATTGCCTGTTTTGATTTGGATGGGTTTATCTGTGGCGTTTCCCTTTCGGTGTGATCTCCCTTTTGGGGTGTCCCGGCAACTACTGGAAATTTGGCTTTTAGCATGATGTGTGTTCGCCACTCAGCTATTAGGTAGGTACTATCCAGCCTTTTTGCATATATTTCTGTACATTTCTGACTAAGCAATATTTGTGCTTCAGCGCTAGGAGAGCCTTTTTTGACCCGCCCTTTGTCTCCTTTTATACAGCTGACTACTTTGTGGCCATTTATTATTGTTATTCTCTTCATACCTGCCACTTTGGGGCTCCTATCTGGATATACTCACCCATCAGCCGTACGTGCCATTGTTGCTCCATACAGATATACGGGTATGCTTTTGTTATATTATATTTATTTATTAATATACACTATATACCCGATTATAGGATTTCTCCCACACCAATACATATTTTACTAGTTCGTTCTTTTATAATTGTATTTTGTTTCTTCCCGTTTCAGACACTATCAGCCATTGTTGTTCATGGCTGGGTATCCCTTTTACTTCCTTTACCACTGGTAAGTAAAAGGAAATACACAACATCATATAGATATATATATATATATTTTTTTTTCCTTTCCCCTGATATTTCTCTATTGCTTAATTCTTAGATTCGTCACATACTCCCATGTTCGGATTGGGCTGAAGGGTTATTTGTAATCTCCTTATAAACAGTCTATTGAGTGTCCTATACTTTATGGTCAGTATTCCACTCTATGAGATATCAATATCTACATATATTTTTTTTTTGTATATATATATATATATATATATATATATATATATATATATATATTTGTTGTTCCTTGACATTTTGTTTTTCCTTTATGTCATTTTAAATTATCTTGACCACATACCCCTGAGGAAGATATTGCATCAAAAACTTCAAAACGCGTTGGGTCCTTCTCTGCCTCCCATGTGCGGCAGATGAGTGGTCTTTTTAGTGTTTGTTATTTGTCATGTATATATCATTTTGTCATATAGCTGTCCAGCCTATTTGAATACTGTCCATGCTTGGTACTGTCTATACCACGATGGAATGTTGGTTTTTAAACTACACCAATAAATGTTACATTTTACTATGACTACTTCTTGGTGAGTTGCTTCTCCCATCAAGGTCCCACAGGGGGTTTATCTCATGCTTCTAATGCTTAATTAGGGATGGGGATATAACCAACCTCCTCTTCACTTGGGAGATACATACAATTGCCAAAATCCATATCATACTTTTAAAAAGTAAACATTCAAAAGTATTAAGAGGCATAGTGAGTTTTTTGAAGTTGTAGTTTTTTTCCCACAGTTCTTTGCAAAATGAAGATTTTTTTTTCTCTCTTTTTTTTCACAAACTTGTCACATTAACAGGTTATTTCTCACACACATCATATGCATACCACAAATTACACCCCAAAGCACATTCTGCTACTCCTCCTGAGTATGGTGATACCACATGTGTGAGACTTTTACACAGCCTGCCACATACAGAGGCCCAACATGCAGGGAGAACCGTCAAGCATTGTAGGAGCATAAATTACCAATCTCATTCCCTGATTTCCTCTTGCACCTTTAAAGGTCCTGGAGCACCAGGACAATGGAAATTCCCAAAAAATTACCCAATTTTGGAAAGCTAACACCCCAACGTATATTCTAGGAGGCATAATGAGTCTTTGAACTTGTAATTTTTTCCACAAGTTTTTGGAAAATGTGGAAAGAAAATGAAAACCCATTTTTTTTACACAAAGTTGTCCATTTATAAGATATTTCTAACACATACCATGTACATAGCAAAAATTACACCCCAAAATACATTCTGCTACTCTTTCCAAGTATGGCGATACCACATGCGTGACACTTTTACATAGCCTGGCAACATACAGAGGCCCAACATGCACCATCAGGTGTTCTAGGGGCATACATTTCAAATCTAATTTGACTACCTATTACACTTTTGTGAGTCACTGTAGTGGCACAGATGAGCACTATATTGGCACAGATGGGCAGTGTAGTGGCACTGATGGGCACCGTAGTGGCACAGATGGGCACTGTAGTAGCACTGATGGGCAGTGTAGTGGCACTGATGGGCAGTGTAGTGGCACTGATGAGCACTGTAGTGGTATGGATGTGTCACGGATGAGAACTGATGTGGCATGGATGAGCATGAATGAGGCATAAATTACCATGGATGGTGTGGATGAGCCATGGATGGGGATGACTGAGCACAGAGGGGGATGGTTGAGCACGGATGGGGATGACTGAGCATGGGTGGGGATGACTGAGCATGGGTGGGGATGACTGCACATGGGTGGGGATGACTGCGCATGGGTGGGGATGGCTGAGCACAGATGGAGATGACCGAGCACAGATGTGGATGACTGAGCATGGATGGATGGGTGAGCACAGATGGATGGCTGAACACGGATGCATGGCTGAACACGGATGGGGATGACTGAGCACGGATGGATGGGTGAGCATGGATGCATGGCTGAACATGGATACATGGCTGAGCACAGATGGATGAGTGAGCACGGATGGATGGGTGAGCTCAGATGCATGGGCGAGCACAGATGCATGGCTGAGCACGGATGGATGGGTGAGCATGGATGGATGGATGGGTGAGCACGGATGTGGATGGGTGGGTGTGCACGGATGAGGATGGGTGGGTGTGCACGGATGAGGATGGATGAATGAATGAGCACGGATGAGGATGGGTGGGTGTGCACGGATGAGGATGGATGGGTGAGCATGGATGAGGATGGATGAGTGAGCATGCATGAGGATGGATGGGTGAGCATGGATGGGAGTGCATGCATGGATGGATGGGGGTGCAGACTGTCACATAGCAGTGCTGTGGGCGCTACAGATCCTGCCTACAGGGCTGCTGCATTGATCTCTCCCCCTCTCCTCTCACATTGCACTGATCTGTGCGGAGAGGAGAGAGAAAAGCCGGAACTTCCGCTGGCTTGTTTACATGTGATGGCTTTGTCATTTGATGGAGCGATCACGTGGTAAAGGGCCGATGCGAGCGGCCGTTTACCACGATCCATGATGCACCGGATCTCCCAGATCCAGCGGTCATGGATACTGGGTGCGCGGGAGCGGAATTCTGGGAGGACGTTATATGCCCTCCCAGAACAATGGATCCACCTTGCGGCCGTGTATTTACATTACACGGTCGGCAAGTGGTAAAATGACGGTTTTTAATGGTAATTTGTACATTAGGTTTAATCTTGCGCTGTATGTTGTGACTTGTGAGAAATGTATTTATGCATACTTGATTCCAAAATAACTTTGAAAAGTCCTCTGGAACTTGGGGGGGTTTAAGGTGCACAGAAAAAACAGTTATTTGTATCCTTGACAAGTGCTTTGCATGAGCACTCCTCTGCATTCATTCTTACTCCAAAATTAATCATCCCTGCTGACATCTCAGTGCTCAAGTATTCCAGCAAACTTGACTATGTGCACAGAGGCTTAAAAGTAAAGAACAATTCCAGGGATTGGCATGTTATACATAGTTACATTGATATAAGGAAAGGCTTGCCAATAAACAAGATGACACCTCGGGCCAGACTTCTGTGCACAAGCTAATACACGTTGACTTTCGTGCTCGCAGAAATTGGGCACTGGCTAATACATATGCGCATACTCGTGCTTGTACACATTCACTTGCTCATTCCCGTGCACTTGTGACAGATGTTGGCGCCAAAGAGGCTATTTAAACTTGGCCAGTGCTCAGAATCAGTGCTGCTTTGTCTTCAGCCTCTTGCGCATCCTGTGACCCTGTGACTCTCTATCTTGATTCCAGTTGCTGACCCGAGTTTTCTTGAGCACTCTCTGAACTCCGCCTGCACGGACCATAAATATGTACTGTATATGACATACCTGAACAATGCCGCTGGAAGCTAGAAATCACTGAATTAGACACCACTACTTCTGTAACCTCAACTTGCTTCTGGTCCCGTACTGAGTGGCTACTCTCGTACAACTCCTGGCCATATTTGCATGCTCACACCCTCCACATACAATGCAGGGTTAATAGCTGTGCTTGCATGTAATGATGCGGAGGGACTGCCCACAGCCTGGGGCCCCAGAGAGAAAAGGACAGTGCTGAAGCCAGTACAGTAATATCCTCAGAAATAACAAGCATTTAATCCCTGCAGTGTGGGGAGATTCCAATGCAAGGGAACTTTTTTTTTTTTCTTACAACCCTGAAGCTAAACTTTAACAAAATGGATAACAAAATAAATGCCTACCCCTGCATCTCTAATCAATAACTGAAAACATTAGGTGGTCTTATAAAAACGGGCTTATACTGATCTTACTGCGGAAAATATATAGAGACTTCTAAACTTCAGCCTTTACAACGTTTTTAAAGTGGTTGCAAAATCAGAAGGTTTTTAACTTAATGCATTCTATGCATTGAGATAAAAAAACCTTCTGTGTGCAGCAACCCCCCTCAGCCCCCCTAAAACTTACCTGAGCCCCACCTCGATCCAGCGATGTTGCACGAGAGTCTCAGCTGTCTAGGACTCTACCTCCTTATTGGCTGAAACAGCAGCGGGGCGCCATTGGCTCCCAACACTGTCAAAGTCAGTGTGCCAAGGAGGGGAGACGGGGCGGCTGCGTGCCTGAATGGAAACACAGAGCAGCGGCTTGGCTCAGTTGCCCCCACAGCAAGTTTCTATTTTATTTACAATAGAAAACATATCAAATGTTTAAACTGAGAAAATGTACCATTTTAACAAAAAAATAAGGTAATTTTGAAATTAATGGCAGCAACATGTCTCAAAAAAGTTGGGACAGGACCATGTTTACCACGGTGTAGCATCCCCTCTTCTTTAAACAACAATCTGACACACTGTGAATGTCTGGAAACTGAGGAGACCATTTGCTGGAGTTTTGTGAGAGTAATGTTGTCCCATTCTTTATCAATATAGGAATCTAACTGCTCAACAGTCCTGGTTCTACATGCTGTATTTTTTTTTTCAAGATGCGCTAAATATTTTCAATTGGTAAAAGGTATGGACTGCAGACAGGTCAATAAAGTACCTGGACTCTTCTGCTACAAAGCCATGCTGTTGCCATTGATGTAGTATGTGGTTTAGCATTGTCCTACTGAAATATGCAAGGCCTTTCCTGAAAAAGGGCATGGTCTGGATTAGAGCATATGCTGCTCTAAAACTCTGATATACCCTTCAGCATTGATGGTGCCTTTCCAGATGTGCAAGCTGCCCATTCCATACGCATTAAAGCACCTTTATTCCATTAGCAGGCAGGCTTTTGAACGGAGTACTGATAAGCCAGAAGGTGCCTTTCCTCTTTAGTCCGGAGGACGTGGCATGGAATATTCATATACAGTACAGCGATTTTTGGAAGTATTCCTAAACCCATGCAGTGAGTCCATCACAGAATCATGTCCGTTTTTAATGCAGTGCCATCTAAGGGCTCAGAGAACATAGGCATCCAATTTTGCATTTCAGCCTTGTCTCCTGTGCAAAGAGATTTCTCCAGATTCTCTGAAACTTTTGATATTATATACTGTAGATGATGATTTATTTAAAGTCTTTGCCATCCTGCATTGAAGAACATTAATCCAAAACTGTTTAACAGTTTTTCACAGATTGGTGAACTTCTGCCCATCTTTACTCCTGAGACGCTCTGATTCTCTAAGATGCTTTTTTTATACCCAGTCCTGTTACTGACCTGTTCGCAATTAGCCTACTTAGTTGCAAAATGTTCTTCCAGCCGTTCCTTGTTAGCACCACTTACTTTGCCAGCTTTTTGTTGCCCTGTCCTAACTTTTTAGAAATGCGCTGCTGCCTGAATTTCAAAATGACCTTATTTTTTTTCTAAAACGGTCCATATTCTCAATTTACACATTTGATATGTTTTCAAGGTTGTATTGTGAATAAAATATGTCTTTATGAGATTATTGCATTCGGTTTTTATATTGATTTTACACAGCATCCCACCTCGAATTGGAATATGTCCTGCATGTTTAAGATCACAAATACACATGAACAATCACATTTCAGGACAAAAACATTATTTATACTACTGTATATTTCAATGCAAAATGTTTCAACACAAAATGCTTCATTCTGAAAGCAAACTATTATATGGTGCTGCCAGCTAAAAGCATTAATATATGATACACATATAAAAAAACAAAAATATAACAGCTCTGTATTTTTGACAGCAACAGTACCTGTGTTCTCTGGCGAAACAGATACGCTGGGTGCAAAAACAGCATTCTTCAAAATACAGTCTCTCCAATGCCACTTGTGCTTTTCTAAGCTATATAATTGGGACAGATAGCGACTTCACATTGCTGAGCAAGCATACCGAGGGAAGGCATTCATCATTTTAATTGCATTGTGTTTAATTATTATTAGAAAACCATGAAGAAGTTGAAATAGGAATTACTGAAATGCTGGGAGATGTAGTTAGAATAGGCCTAGACTTCTGCTTAGTGCATTTAATGTCCTAAAACTTGCTACAGAAGGAAGTTTAGAAAATATCATATAAAAGAAAGCTGTCATAGCCCCTACTGTACTGCATTATGCAAATTGAAGAATGGGGAACAATTTCTAAAACTGCAAAAGAAAGCCACATGAAAATAATTATTGTTTGCTATTGGCAATGGCTCTACAGCTCTTCGTTTGCTTCAGTCCATTCTAAAAAGGGAACCTAGGACAGGGATCGTTAGCAGGCCTTCAAAACACAACGTTCTATATCACAATTTATGTTTTATATTTTTTCCCTAAAGTGTTTTTATTTGGAGTTAATATGTTACAAAACTGAGCAATACAAACCAAGTATATAATAATAAATAAATAACGGTGTTACCTACAGAGAAAACCATATGTCAAACCAATCCGTTGATCTAGAGATATAGGTTGGTGCACCCATATGCCCAGAAAAAGGATTATTGAGGCCACCCAGCCACATTAAATGATTAATGGAAAGAATGAGTTGGGTGGGCCAGAGCCATTCTTAAAAGTAGTACTAAAGGCTAACCATTTTTTTACCCTAATGCATTCACAGTACTAATGTAAAAAAAAAAACCCCACTACAGCCACAACCTCCTTCCCTGTCCCCAAACACTTAATTGCTGTCATTGTCTCTGTTACCGAGGCCTCCGGGTTTCAAGCTGTTCCCACCAACTTTCTGCTTGCAGAGGTCAAAGTAGGGAATCAATAGGTGGCTGCAGCTGTCTGTGAAGAGCTAGAAGGGAACAGGTGTAGCTTGCCAGGCACTCTTTCAACAGAGCCACATAGTCCCGGTTGGAAGTGTGTACACATGGGTGTCTCTGTGGCTAGTCAAAGAAAACACCCAAACAGAGGAGATGGGGGTCAGCCGAGAAACAAAATACACATTTTCAAGGAAGCAGCCTATAAACAACATGGAAACTATCACTAACTTTACAGCATATGTTGAGATTTTTACATAAATTCAGCAGCCCAAATGGTTGAATCTACAGATCATTCTGACATGCAATATTCACTGATGAAAACTTCTCAAAATGTAAACTCATTGAACACTTTTCTAGGCACACCTATCTTATCTATAAAGAGCTGCACATGATAGCCACTAATTGATTCAGGTATGCTGCAATATTAACCACTTGACCACTGGGCACTTAAACCCCCTTAACAACCAAACCAATTTTCAGCTTTCAGTGCCATCATATTTTGAACAGCAATTACTCAGTCATGCAACACTGTGCCTATATGAAATTGTTGTCCTTTTTTCACACAAATAGAGCTTTCTTTTGGTGGTATGTAATCACCGCTGGGTTTTTTATTTTTTAAAATGAAAAAAGATTGAAAATTTTGTTTAAAAAAATGCATTTTCTTCATTTCTGTTATAAAATTTAGCAAATTAGTAATTTTTCTTCATAAATTTTGGCCAAAATTTATACTGCTACATATCTTTGATAAAAAAAACCCAAATCAGTGTATATTATTTGGTCTTTGTGAAGGTTATAGAGTCTACAAGCTATGGTGCCAATCACTGAAAATTGATCACACCTGATGTACTAACAGCCCATCTCATTTTTTGAGACCCTAACAAGCCAGGAAAGTACAAATACCCCCCAAATCACCACTGTTTGGAAAGTAGACATTCCAAGGTATTTAGTAAGAAACATGTTGAGTTTTTTTAAGTTGTGATTTTTCCAGCAATTCTTTGCAAAATGAAGATTTTTTTTCTTTTTCTTTTTTTCACAAAATGTGTCATATGAACAGGTTATTTCTCGCACACAGCATATGCATAGCACAAATTACACCCCAAAATGCATTCTACTACTCCTGAGTATGGCAATAGCACATGTGTGAGACTTTTACACAGCGTGGCCACATACAGAGGCCCAACATGTAGGGAGCGCCATCAGGCATTCTAGGGACATAAATTTCACATCTAATTTCCTGACTACCTCTTGCAACTTTGAAGGTCCTGGAGCACCAGGACAATGGAAAACGGCCAAAAAATAACCCCAATTTGGAAAGTAAACACCCCAACGTATATTCTAGGAGGCATAATGAGTCTTTTGAACTTGTTATTTTTTCTACAAGTTTTCAGAAAACGTGGAAAGAAAATGAAAACATATTTTTTTATTTTTTTTTTACACAAAGTTGTCCATTTATACAATATTTCTAACACACAGCATGTACATAGCAAAAATGACACCCTAAAATATATTCTGCTACTCCTCCTGAGCATGGCAATACCACATATGTGAGACTTTTCCAAAGCCTGGCCACATACAAAGGCCCAACATGCAGGGATCATCTTCAGGTGTCCTAGGGGCATAAATTTCAAATCTAATTTGACTACCTATTACACTATTGTGAGGCACTGTAGTGGCGTGGATAGGCATAGTGGCATGGATGGGCACTGTAATGGCACAGATGGGCAGTGTAGTGGCATGGATGTTTCACGGATGAGAACTGATGTGGTATGGATGAGCATGAATGAGGCACAAATGAGCCATGGATGGGGATGACGGAGCATGGATGGGGCTGACTGAGCACAGATGGGGATGACTGAGCACAGATGGGGATGACTGAGCACAGATGGGGATGACTGAGCACAGATGGGATGACTGAGCACAGATGGGATGACTGAGCACGGATGAGGATGGCTGAGCATGGAAGAGGATAACTGAGCATGGATGGGGATGACTGAGTATGGAAGGGGATGGATGAGCATGGATGGGGATGGATGAGCACGGATGGGATGACGGAGCATGGATGGGGATGGATGAGCAGGGATGAGCATGACTGAGCACAGATGGGGATGGGTGAGCACAGATGGGGATGGGCGAGCACGGATGGGGATGGGTGAGCACGGATGGGGATGGCTGAGCACGGATGGGGATGGCTGAGCACGGATGGGGATGGCTGAGCACGGATGGGGATGGCTGAGCACGGATGGGGATCGGTGAACACGAATGGGGATGGGTGAGCACAGATGGGGATGGGTGAGCAAGGATGGCGATGACTGAGCACGGATGGATGGGTAAGCATGGCTGGGTGGGTGAGCATGGGGGGATGGATGGGTGAGCATGGATAGCTGGGTGAGCATGGATGGCTGGGTGGGTGAGTATGGATGGCTGGGTGAGCATGGATGGCTGGCTGGGTGAGCATGGATGGCTGGCTGGGTGAGCATGGATGGCTAGGGGGGTGCAGCCTGGCACATAGCAGCGCTGTGGGCACTTCAGATCCTCTGCCCACAGCGCTGCAGCACTGATCTCTCCCCTCTCCAGGGATGTCATGGATGTTCCCGGGTGCAAGCCACAGGGGGCGCACTGGATGCGCAATCATGGGAGGACGTCATTTTACGCCCTCCCAGAGTTAAGCAACCACCCTGTAGCCGTCATTTGGCTATGGGCCGCTTGTTAAGCAGTTAAAATGATGTTCAGGTGGCACAACTGAGTTTCAAAAGAAGCCTTCTCAAACATGCTTATATCACCCACAGCAGCCTGAACCTTTGACAAAAGAAAAGTCCACACTGCGTACACATGCATTAACAGAAAATTAGATAATCCAGACCAAAATATGTTTTTTTAAAACTTTGGTTGCCCAGTCTCATTGACCATGTTCTCAGTGAAGACTGTTTTTAGGTGCATGAAGTGGAACCAGGTATGGTTATCTACTGCGGTAGAGTATCGGTTCAAAATGTTAAGTTTCTACAGATGTCTCTCCTCATACAACTTACAGTATCTCACAAAAGTGAGTAAACCCCTCACATTTTTGTAAATATTATATTATATCTTTTCATGTGACAACACTGAAGAAATTACACTTTGCTACAATGAAAATTAGTGAGTGTACAACTTGTGTAACTGTGTAAATTTGCTGCCCCCTCAAAATAAAACTCAACGCAGTCATTAATGTCTAAACCGTTGGCAACAAAAGTGAGTACACCCCTAAGTGAAAATGTCCAAATTGAGCTCAAAGTGTCAATATCTTCTGTGGCCACCATTGCTTTCCAGCACTGCCTTAACCCTCTTGGGCATGGAGTTCACCAGAGCTTCACAGGTTGCTACTAGAGTCCTCTTTCACTCCTCCATGATGACATCATGGAGCTGGTGGATGTTAGAGACCTTGTGCTCCTCCACCTTCCAATTTAGCATGCCACACAGATGCTCAATAGGGTTTAGGACTGGAGACATGCTTGGCCAGTCCATCACCTTTACTCTTTGAGGATCAGATTGTGTTAAAGATAGATCCGGGGTTTTGGCCTAAAGGAGCCAGTACTTTCCACAGATCAAAGGATATTTGTGCTACCAACCTTTTGTAGTGGGTTGAAGGGGGACAAAGAAAAGAAATTTAGTTGTTTAGACGTTAGAAGAATCCTTCTCGTCTATCTAGAGGTCACCAAGCCCTTTAGGAATATAGATGCTTTGTTTGTTCTCCTTTCGGAAGCACACAAAGGAAAGGGAGCATACAAAGCCACCTTAGCCAGGTGGATAAAGCAGTCAATTTTCCTGTCGCACACCTTTCTGGCAAACAAGGCTCATGTAAGAGTGGGTGCTGCAGCAATTACCAGCTGGATCCTGGAGACGTCAGACATGTGTACAGTTGCAAGAAAAAGTATGTGAACCCTTTGGAATGATATGGATTTCTGCACAAATTGGTCATAAAATGTGATCTGATCTTCATCTAAGTCACAATAGACAATCACAGTCTGCTTAAACTAATAACACACAAAGAATTAAATGTTACTATGTTTTCATTGAACACACCATGTAAAAATTCACAGTGCAGGTGGAAAAAGTATGTGAATCCTTGGATTTAATAACTGGTTGAACCTCCTTTGGCAGCAATAACTTCAACCAAACATTTCCTGTAGTTGCAGATCAGACGTGCACAACGGTCAGGAGTAATTCTTGACCATTCCTCTTTACAGAACTGTTTCAGTTCAGCAATATTCTTGGGGTGTCTGGTGTGAATCGCTTTCTTGAGGTCATGCCACAGCATCTCAATCGGGTTGAGGTCAGGACTCTGACTGGGCCACTCCAGAAGGTGTATTTTCTTCTGTTTAAGCCATTCTGTTGCTGATTCACTTCTATGCTTTGGGTCGTTGTCCTGTTGCAACACCTATCTTCTGTTGAGCTTAAGCTGCTGGACAGATGCCCTTAAGTTCTCCTGCAAAATGTCTTGATAAACTTGGGAATTCATTTTTCCTTCGATGATAGCAATCCGTTCAGGCCCTGATGCAGCAAAGGAGCCCCAAACCATGATGCCCCCACCACCATACTTCACAGTTGGGATGAGGTTTTGATGTTGGTGTGCTGTGCCTCTTTTTTTGCACACATAGTGTTGTGCGTTTCTTCCAAACAACTCAACTTTGGTTTCATCTGTCCACAGAATATTTTGCCAGTACTGCTGTGGAACATCCAGGTGCTCTTGTGCAAACTGTAAACATGCAGCAATGTTTTTTTTGGACAACAGTGGCTTCCTCTGTGATATTCTCCCATGAAATCCATTCTTGTTTAGTGTTTTACGTATCGTAGATTAGCTAACAGGGATGTTAGCATATGCCAGAGACTTTTGTAAGTCTTTAGCTGACACTCTAGGATTCTTCTTCACCTCATTGAGCAGTCTGCGCTGTGCTCTTGCAGTCATCTTTACAGGACGGCCACTCCTAGGGAGAGTAGCAGCAGTGCTGAACTTTCTCCATTTATAGACAATTTGTCTTACCGTGGACTGATGAACAGCAAGGCTTTTGGAGATACTTTTGTAACCCTTTCCAGCTTTATGCAAGTCAACAATTCTTAATCATAGGTCTTCTGAGAGCTCTTTTGTGCGAGGCATCATTCACATCAGGCAATGCTTCTTGTGAAAAGCAAACCCAGAACTGGTGTGTGTTTTTTTATAGGACAGGGCAGCTGTAACCAACACCTCCAATCTCATCTCATTGATTGGACTCCAGTTGGCTCACACCTCACTCCAATTAGCTCTTGGAGATGTCATTAGTCTAGGGCAGGGGTCCTCAAACTATGGCCCTCCGGTTGTTCACGAACTACAATTCCCATCATGCCTAGTCATGTCTGTGAATGTCAGAGTTTTACAATGCCTCATGGGATGTGTAGTTCCGCAACAGCTGGAGGGCCATAGTTTGAGGATGCCTGGTCTAGGGGTTCACATACTTTTTCCACCTGCACTGTGAATGTTTACATGGTGTGTTCAATAAAAACATGGTAACATTTAATTCTTTGTGTGGCATTAGTTTAAGCAGACTGTGATTGTCTATTGTTGTGACTTAGATGAAGATCAGATCACATTTTATGACCAATTTGTGCAGAAATCCATATCATTCCAAAGGGTTTACATACTTGTTCTTGCAACTGTACATATTCGCCAGTGTATATAAAGGGGAATCCCGCGCTATAGTGATATAGAGTAAGCAATTGGGGGGAAGCTGCCCTTCTGTTTTCCTAAGAGGGAAAATGAAGTATGCAAATAATATGTCAATATGTCAGAAGTAGTGGCGCTATCCCTCTGGGTGCTAGTCTTATCTCAGGCTGCACCTAAAATATGTGACCCTTATAACTAACCACCATAAATACTGTATATAAAAAAAAAATTGTGTATTAAAATATTAATGTGTTGTTTATAATCAATATAAATAATCATACAGGTACAAAAGAATTGTGCAAATGTGCAAAAATGATATCAAATAACTATTAGATCTATGTTTGAAAAAAGACTTCACATGTAGTGTCCATAATCAGCAGCACGTAATAATAAATAATAGTCCCTTTAAAATTCCAGAAAGTGCTCAGTGACTTTGGTGACAAATCTTCACAGTATGTAAAGTGATCCAGTGCCTCAATCCGGTGCTCCCCTCTTGCACCCCCACTCATTATTAAAGATAAAGAAAAAAGAAAAAGGCAAGAGGAAAACGACAAACGTTTGGGAGGCTATTAAATCTCTGGGAGAGAAAAAAGATGTGGTTATAAGGCCAGCGGATAAGGGAGGAGGCCTGGTCATACTGAACAAAACAGATTATGAAGAAGAAATGACCAACTTGCTGAGTGTCAAGGATACATACAAGAAACTTAAGAAAAACCCTAAAAAAGAATATGAAAAAAAACTGAAAGCTTATATTAAAAAGGGCAAGGAAAAGGGGATCCTGAATAAGAAAGAGGCAAGGTATTTGTTCTCAGAGTCCACTAAAACACCGGTAATGTATTACCTGCCGAAAATTCATAAGAGACTTGATAAGCCACCCGGGAGACCAATTATCAGTGGCATTGATTCCATTTTTTCCAGACTGGGCGAATACCTAGACCAGTTTTTAAAACCATTGGTAAAGGAAGGAAGGTCATATCTTAGAGATAGTTCGCAACTTATTGGTGAACTGGAAAACATAGGAAATATAGGAGATTGTCTACTAGCTACAGTAGACGTTAACTCACTGTACACAAGCATCATACAGAAACATGGACTAAAGGGGGTAGAGAAGGCCCTTCATAAGAACTCCAAATTAAAGAAGGAACAAATAGAATTCATCTTAGAAGGCCTAAAGATGGCAATGGAAAACAACTACTTCTGGTACAATCACCAATTTTATGTGCAAGAAAAAGGCGTCGCTATGGGTGCAAAATATGCACCCAGCGTCGCCAATTTATTCATGGATATGTGGGAGGAGCAATACATATACACGACCATGAGACCTGAACTGAAACTATATAGAAGATATATTGATGA
Organism: Glandirana rugosa; assembly: GCA_018402905.1. Taxonomy (NCBI): domain Eukaryota; kingdom Metazoa; phylum Chordata; class Amphibia; order Anura; family Ranidae; genus Glandirana; species Glandirana rugosa. Next base: position 256,267 of record BLSH010421709.1, read on the forward strand.
CGTGATCATCCTATGGGAGGGATCCGAGGAATCACTGCAGAATTTTATGGAGGACCTAAATCAGAATATGTATGACATTAAGTTTACAGGCGAATGGAGTCATAATGAAATCAATTACTTGGATCTACAGATTTTTAAGGTAGAGGAGAGGCTATACACCAGAACCTTCTTCAAAAGCACCGACAGAAACGGGTATATCCCCACATCCAGCTGTCACCATCCAGGATGGATAAAGAATATTCCTAAAGGACAGCTCATAAGAATTCGCAGAAA
>BLSH010421709.1:268170-283318 GCA_018402905.1 Glandirana rugosa
AGATTTCGGAACAACGCAAGAGGCATCGTACGTTTCAATTTACACCGGGCGAAAATGAAATGTAACTGTCTCGGTGATACATCGTCAACACAAAATGTATACACACACACACACACACATACAAGAGGCTGGGATACTTCATTAGCATCAAAAGCACCATAACATCTGGCAACAACTTAAATCTTTTCATTACAGATGGACTATTTACCTGGTTGTAAAACACAACTGCTACATAGTGGCTCTGTCAATGTAAAGTAAAAGCGGGCCACATTTAACTTTGCATGCTACGGAGAACGCAACAAGGCTTTAGAAGCAAGCTGAATTTGAAAAAAAAAAAACAGGGAAGCTGAAACTCACAAAGAATTATTTGCTGCCTTTCTTCTTTATTGTTAGATTACCTATGTGCCTAAAGGCGGGACTCAAAAGGTAAACATAACACCAGGTAATAAAAAATGCAGGCGATGGAAGTGTCTTTTTCACCAGACTAGGCAAATATTTATGGCGTAGTTGACAAACTCGCGCCTAGTAAAAGAAGCAGCAGAGAGAGCAATTACCCTGATATTCATGGCTCACTTTGAATATTGCACTGAACATTACTCATAAATCTTTTACGAGAAGATCCCCTGAGCTCACTTAACAGCCAGTTTTAATCATGCAGTTGACACGGAGAAAATAACAAAATGTATTTTTTCAGTGGCAAATTAATTTAAGTTTGAACCTCCTCCTGAAGCACTGCTCTTTTCATCTCTTCTACCTCTCCTTTTTTTTTATTATTATTAGTAGCAGCGGAGTATTTCCTCCTACAATCTTGCCAAGCCTGGTGTTACTGTGCGGGAGGAAGATTGTGGGGCGTAAAGACAAAATAACAACACAAGCTGAGGATTCACGAGCAGAACAAAGACGTTTAATGTTAAAGATGCTATATTTCTGCGGAAGGGTGGATGGTGAAGTTGGAGGAGGATCCTTATCTGCGGATAGGTCAGGCGAGTTCTTATCATTAGCTACACTAAAGAAAATATTTGTAGGCAAGACATTCTGCCTTAATTAATAATGCAGTGTAATGATGATGTACAAAATACAGTAACCCATATTTGCCTATAAAAAACACTGTTGGTGGGTTGCAAAGTGATATGCACCAAATATCATTGAAAACCCATATATTACCATTTAAAAGGTTATAGTAAATTATTATTGTGCTGCACATAGCCTGTGCAGAGCTGTAGGTGGGACCCAGCAGACCTACCCATTACAGGCTTCCTGTAAAAAACTACAGGAGGGCAGATTCAAGAGCAGTACAAGGAGATAAAGCAGCAGTGATTGGTCTTGATTACAGAAAACTGCTGACCAGAGGCAAAGTGCAGAAGCTGTTTCATGTAAGATTACTGCACAGATCTGGAAAAAAATCCACAAAGCACAATGTGAGAACTCACTTCAATTGGTAGAGCTTCAGGACTCTCACGTACTTCTTTTTAGGGCTTTTATTGAAAGTTCAGAAAAACAAAATCAATGTGCTTCCCTCACAGGGTTTAAAAACAACAGATCGTCAGCCTTCTGGCTTACAAACACATCACTGCGGCTCTGGTATTACTCTTCAGGCTCTTGTCTGCTCTCCTACCGACTGTCCTCTCACAAACGCTTGGTCCCTACACTTAGTGGCCCCTTGCTGCTCTGGTTCCCACCTCTCTCCTAGGTGGAGCACTCCTGCCTCCTTGGCAAAGACCTCCTCTGTGTGCTGAGGGTGGGACCATAGTCCTGATTCATCTAAAAGCTCGGCACACACCTACTCAATCAGTGTTCCTAAAACCAGGACCCATGATTAACCACTTAAGGACCGGAAGGATTTCCCACATTAGGACCAGAGCACTTTTTGTGATTCGGCATTGCGTCGCTTTAACTGACAATTGCGCAGTCGTGCAAAGTTGTACCCAAACAAAATTTGCATCCTTTTTTCCCCCACAAATAGAGCTTTCTTTTGGTGGTATTTGATTCCCCCTGCGTCATTTCTGATCACCGATATAAACAAAAAAAGTGCAACAATTTTGCAAAAAAAAAAAATTTCTTACTTTTTGCTAAAATACAAATCCAAAAAAATATATAAAAAAAAAATGTATTCATCAGTTTTGGCAGATATATATATACTTCCTCATATTTGCGGTAAAAAAACATTGCGATCTGCGTTTATTGATTGGTTTGCGCAAAAGTTTTCCGCGTTTACAAACCATGAGAATTAATTTCTGGCCTTCTTACATTTTTTTTTTTTTTACTAGTAATGCGGCGATCTGCGATTTTTATTGGGACTGTGATATTGCAGTGGACATGTTGGACATTTTTGACACTTTTTTGGGACCAATGACATTTATACAGCGACTAGAAATTTAAATATCCACTGATTACTGTATAAATGTCATTGACAGTGAAGGGGTTAACCTGCAGGGGGCGATCTAGGGGTTATCTGTGTTCCCTAGGCATGTTCTAATTGTGAGGGGGCTGGGCTGCCAGAGAGATCTAACTGATCCAAGTGACAGGGATCAGTAGCTCTCTCACATGCCACCTGACAGAGCGGGGAACCATGTATTTACATCGGCGGTTTCCCGTTTTTCTTCTCTGCCAGGTCATCGAGAGTATCCGGCAGACATCGGGTCCGCCAGACCCGCGGCCACACTGCTGCAGAGTGCGATGGGCATGAGAGCGCGCCTCCGGTGCCGCGCTCCCACCCGCTAGCCATGCACGAGCGAGCTGCGCATGAGCAGTAAAATTACGCGAGGCGGTCGGGAAGTGGTTAAAGATTTCAATCCACTCAAATCTCTGGGCTTCAGGTCCCAAACAGAGTCTTACCAAGCAATGAGGAAACTGATAAGCATGTTTCCTCTGAATGAAACCGGCACTCTGGAACCCCCCCCCCCCAACCTGCTTGGATGAGAATCCTGGGTGACACAAAACCCTTTTAACCCCATGGCAGGGCACAGCACTGTCACAACACCAAAATTCAAATATGACTATACAGTATATGGTACTTGTATTTGGACAAATCCTCTGCTGCTGTAGCCTGCCAGCTGCTGCAAGCAACTGGTGGCTGTCAAAATACCCAAACACCCAATCAGATGCAGCCACTGTTAAGCCAAAAATGTATCATCCAGCATTTTCAATTGGCAAATGTCAGGCAGGAGGGTGGCGGCAGGGCCACCCATGGAGCGAAATTCACATAGTGTATAGATAGTGTATAGCTAGCTTAAACAGCCAAGTAATGGTAAAAAAAATTAAAAAAAAACAGATAAGAAAAGATCTTATGAAATACCAGAAACAGGTTACTTTTTAAACAAATCAAGTGCTCTGTCACCGGTCCCATCGCTCATTGGATCTGGTCCCAGATGTATCGCTACTTGGGTAATGACTTTGGCTGCTGCTATAATCTTACATACAATAATCAAAATTGCAATGAAAGAATGAACACACAATAGTCCATATACTCCTAACGCTAGCAGCGCTCAGTTATTGAAGAGCCTATACTACCTGCCCATAAATCAGCAAACAGTCCTACAGTCTTCATACAAACAGGTGATGCTCGAGTAAGATCAGGTGCTTTTTTGGATTTCTTAAACATGCGCCCAGTGAAAAGGTGCTCTACAAATGCTTTAAATAGGTCTTGACACTTGTGCTCCATCATTACACCGCGTGAAATCCTCGCCCCTATTATTTATCCACTCACCAGATATCACTTCAAATATAGCCTTTATATCAATAAGGCAGTGGGGATCTCCTCTTAACCTGGCCACTTGTCCCTTTTCCTCTCCTCCTGTGTTGTGAAGTGCATTCCAGACCTCGTCCCCACTGCCATCCGGATCCATCTACACACAGCCGGCTGGATACAGCATGTGATACTGCAGAGACACCCCACACCCCATGCGGACGCCGCATGGAGCCCCCACACCTGTGGCTGTTTATTGCAGTGCTTGCTTTTAATCTTGGAAATGTAAGAGAAATACAACAGGGGCGCACAATCTGCCATACAACACAGGAGAAGAGGAAAAGGGACCAGCGGCCAGGCTAAGAGGAGATCCCTGCTACCTTATTGATATGAAGGCTACATTTGAAGTGATATCTGGTGAGTGAATAAATAATAGGGGCGAGGATTTCACACGGTGTAATGGTGAAGGAGCACAAGTGTCAAGACATATTTAAAGCATTTGTAGAGCACCTTTTCACTGGACGCATGTTTAAGAAATCCTAAAAAGCACCTGATCTTACCCTAGCATCACCTGTTTGTATGAAGACTATAGGACTGTTTGCTGATTTATGGGCATTTATGCAGACATAGCATAGGCTCTTCAATAACTGAGCGCTGCTAGCATTAGAAGTATATGGACTATTGTGTGTTCATTCAAACACAGAGCCCCCGACCCGGTCCCACCCCCTCTCTCCCCTGATTGGCTGACTGACTTTGATTGCCCCTGCTGTGTCTCAGCCAATCAGGTGGAGTGTCCCGGACAGCTTAGACATTTGTAGACATTGTTGGAGAGAGAAGGGGCTCAGGTAAGTAATTAGGTGGGTGCTGGGGAGGCTGCTACACACAAAAGGTTTTTTTTAACTTAATGCATAGAATGCATTAAGGTAAAAAACCTTCTGCCTTTACAACCCCTTTAAGGCTCCATTTACACGGGATGCTATATCAACCTCCCCTGAGCGATTTTTTTTTGACAGCTAGAAGCCAGCATCTAAAACGCCCGTTTTGCCGCGTTTTGCACGCCGCGTTTGCATCTAGGAGCATTTTGTTTTCTTTAGAATGGAAACGCCTGTAAACGAAATGGTTCTACATGCGAGTTACTGTGTTTAGGTGCATTTAGCGGCGTTTACAAGCTGTTTGGCATTTCAAATGCCTCTGAACTGGCGTCTGAACCCGTTTTTTTGCGTTCCAAAAAAAGCCTTTAAAATCAACTGCCTGGAAACTACCTTAAACGACCCTGAGTAAATGTACTGATAAGATAACATAGAGGAAAGTTCAGGGGCAGCTGAAAAAATGCTCAAATGCCTCAAAACGTCAGTTTACCAGCAGCAGTGTAAATGAGGCCTAAGCATTAAAGTGCATCAAATCGCTCAGGTGTGAACTGAGCCTAAACTGTAAGTAGTGTTTTGGACCTGGCTGTGCTGTATGATAGGGCCATGTAAATTTCAGAACTAGATAGACGGAAATAGAAATACTTTGGCAGATAAAACAGCGTTCACATATTTATTTTATCTGTGTAAAATTTAGCTGTTTGCCTGGAGTTCAGCTTTAAGGTAAGTGTTTGCGGGACATTATGAAGAGTGTCTTTCTTACAGACTATAAAGCTTTATTTGTAATGTGCATTTTCTACCTGGTTTAACGGCTGACTTTAATGGAGTAACCTTGGATTACCTAGGCCACTAGAATTTCATTGGCTTGGGTTGACGTTTACATTTAGTAGGGCTGCATCTTTGAGAGAGGCTTTTTCCCAGGTGCTTCTCTATTATGTTATTACTTTACATGTTAAGGCTGAACTTATGTTTGCAAGTTTTAAAAGCCTCTGGCTTCTGTTTCAAATTGCATATACATATTTATTAGCCCTCTAAATACCTAACTTTTGCTTGGAAAGTTTGAAAAGTTGCAGACCATTCCATCTGTACTGCAAGCCTCTGGGTCAGGCTGTGGGCAGGGAATTGGAGTTCACACTTTGCTCTGCATGGCTCCTCTGGGACTACATGTCCCAGTGTCAATTGCATTTGAATCTGCTGCAGAGCGGTGGGGGAGGTCAAAGTTACAAGGGATGGGTTATCTGTTTTGAGTAATGCCCCAATGTTGTGTAGTGGATGATTTCAACTTTAACCTCAGCTATATTAGCAGTCATATTACAGAGCTATCAGTCTATGTGCTGCTAGAATACATATGTCTCTCATAAGAAATGGGCACTACCGGGGTATTCATCAGATCACTGAATGTAACCTTGATAAGTCATGTCATGTCAACTCTGGGGGGGATGAAAATGACAGTCGGGCTGCTGCTGGGGAGGCTAAATGAGGTCTAGCAGAAAGTCAACAGCAGTAAGCTGAAGTAAAGCTTTATCAGCGTATTGTAAGCAGTAAAGAGGCATCAAAGGAGATTCACTTGCAGTAAAACAATTTACAGGACATCCCTGACTGATTCATTTAAGAAATGTGAGTCTGGAGTTTTGCTTTAACACACTGATAAGTTGGTCATTTTAAAATCGGTACATCTACTATTGAAACTTAGGTACTGTGCATATGAATAAAATGTTATATATAAGCATAAAAATCCCAAGTTATCTCAACATTGTGTGTTTATTACTGGGTTCATTTACGTAGATCCACATATTCATTAGTAAATAATTTGAAGACTACAGATTTTGAATTTTTTTTATCATAACTTCCTGACATTCAGTTTGGCCAGATCTTTTGCCGCTTCTGTCACATGGGGTCTATTTATAAACATTTTCGCACTAGATTCACACAACTTTCAGTTGAGATTCACACAAATTTCTAATTGAATTCAATTACAAAAATGTGTGAATACTGTGTGAAAGATGTGTGAATTTTGTGTGAAAAAAATTTGCAAATAGACCCAATAGTATTCGGCAAAAAAAAAAATCTATGCCTGGTATTTTTAAGTAAAATTTGTGGCTTGATTAATATGACGACATGTGCAATCATAACTCTGCCCCTTGCCTTTTATCAGCCTAATTAAGAGGATATATAGAGTCATCTGTCTGAATGCTAGCTTGCTTGATTCAGTTTAGCTCTGTTCAATATTACTCACAGGTTCTTAACGCAATTGCTAAAAAAGCATCAGAAAAGGACTGCTCAGAGGAATTCGATAATGAGAGTTACATCCCAGAGTACTGAAAAGTTGAAAAAAGAAATTTGACCATTCCAGAGGACTTACCATGTACTTTAATGTCATTTACATTTTAATTGTAATATGAAATAAAATTACGGAAATTGTTTTCTAAACAAAGTTGTTGTTTTTTTTGCCTTTTTTCAACTGCTAAAAAAGTAAAAAAAAAAAAAAAAATCAAAGGGACATATGCCAAATAAGGATATTTTTTAAAATACGTGAAAAAAAGTTGGTGAATTCTGGACAAATTTATAAAGCGGATTTATGCATTTATAGACTGCATAAAATTGCAGTATAGACAATGTGGAAAATTTGACTGTTGGGACTTTTTCTTTTGCCTCAACATTTTTCAGCCATGGATGAACATTATTCCTCTCTCCAAAATTGTGATACAATTTAAAACCAAAAAAATTATTTGTTAAGAATGTATATATATATATATGCAGTAGTCAAACCATACATACGTGGTTGCCCATCCGGATCTTGAAGGAATCTCTCCAAAACAATACGTGCAATCAGAGCTGGAGAAAAATCTACCTATAAAATGAAAATAGAATAATTCATAAGGTAGCTGCCCTGTTTCAGCTAAAGCCCTAGTCACACAGTAAAGTCTAGGAACTCTAAACATATACAATCTACATTAAAAGAAACTATAGGGATTTTCAGTCAATTTAATTTTAATCTATTTATAAAAATCAATACATGACATGGTACTTCAGAGCACAGCAAAAGGTGTTTTTTTACAGGCAATGCAGTCTTTCATAAAAACCTCTAACAGAAACATTCTGGAAGGAGGAGGAGTAAATGCTCTGACTCATATGTTACATTTAATCTAGAGATACTGAGCTCTGCAAACAACAAGCAACATTTCATATTTACCTGACCATGATAAATAAAAAAAAATATGAAGAAATCTATATTTTTTTTTTTTTTTTTTTAAGAAACCTACCTTAAATGTAGTACACTGGAGTACTCAATGCTGCAGAATGAGGACTTGTATTCTGCAATGCCACTGTCTATAATGGTACTGAGATGTTATATATGAATGTGCTAAATGTCATTATATTCTACCCTTTGCTGCCTTAATAAAAGCTGTGGTCTCTTTTCCTGACTATATACAGTGGTGAAAAAAAATAATTGATCCCCTGCAGAGCATTTGCCCACTTACAAAGAAATGAAGGGTCTATAATTGTTATCACAGGTGTTGTCTCCTTCTCACCAAGCGTCTTGCTGATGGTCTTGTAGCCCATTTCAGACTTGTGCAAGTCTACAATCTTCTCCCTGGAGTCCTTTGACAGCCCTTTGGTCTTGCCCATGATGGTGAGGTTTGAATGGAAGAAAGATTCTGTGGACAGGTGTCTTTTATACACATAACGCGTTGTCGTTCGCTCGTTTTTTCTCACTGAACTGCAACTCAATTTATAACATTTATATCATGTGTTTTTTCTGGATTTTTGGTTGATATTCTGTCTTCTGTCATTTAAAATACACCTGTGATAAAACCTATAGACGAGGGGTCAAAAAATGGCGGTCTTCCAGCTGTTGCGTCCCATCATGCCTCTGCCAATGGCAGTAATACTTGTAACTGTCAGCCTTGCAATGTCTCATGGGACTTGTAGTTTCGCAACAGCTGGAGGGCTGCCAGTTTGAGACCCCTGCTATAGACCCTTCATTTCTTGTAAGTTGGCAAACTTACAAAATTTGCAGGGGATCAAATAATTATTTTTCCCCACTGTACATAGATAACCTATGTTCAAATATCTACTGACTTTTTGTGAATACCAATCGGGATTAAAAAATAGGCCCTCCTCTTCCAGCAATGGTTGTTTAAAACAAATGCATCACTTTGCCCAATAGGGAAAAGCAACAGGTTCTCTTTATGGCCTTACAAATTCTGGATGAACCCTCTGTGCACTGCTAAGCCTTTTCCATCAAACCATCCAATGAAAAACTGGGATGTTTAGTTCACAGTTCTCCTTATAACCTACCTCCTCTCCTAATATCTATCTTTTCTGCATTTTCCTGCCTCCCTGAGTAGAACTATTGCTGTGAGTTTCAACAAAGACCTAACAGAGGGCTATGGATCCTTCTCTCATCCAATGTAACAGTGCTCAGGTCCGACCATTGGCCACTGTGTTTAATGCATGGAAGGGGAGAAGGTCACATTCTTCACACCTGGAGAAACTGATTATTTCTGGCAGGTGAATAGGGCAGCAGAGGAGCACAGGGAAGGAAAGTATTATTAGCCAAGGAGGTGAGCTATAGAAAGGCTTAAAGTGATTTTAAAGTCTTGTTTTTTTCTTTTTTTGTTTAAAAATAACAAACATGTCATACTTACCTGCTCTGTGCAGTGGATTTGAACAGAGCAGCCCAGATCCTCCTCTTTTTGGGTCCCTCGCCGGCGCTCCTGTCCCCACAGCAAGCAGCTTCCTATGGGGGCACCCGAACCGCTGCTCTTTGTGTCCATTCAGACACAGAGCCACAGCTCGACCCCACCATCTCTCTCCCCTCATTGGCTCACAAACTTTGACTGACAGCAGCGGGAGCCAATGGTGCACGCTGCTGTCTGAGCCAATGAAGAGGGAGAGCACCGGACAGTGAAGGCTCTTGTGCAACATCGTTGGATCGAGATGGGGCTCAGGTAAGTATTAGGGGGGCTGCTGAGCACAGAAGGTTTTTTTTATCTAAATGCACAGAAGATAAAAAAAAATCTTCTGCCTTTACAACCGCATTATGGGTAGGTGGCAGGACAACTGTCCATGGCTGAGGGTTTGATTTAGGGGTTTATTTAAAATAGGTCTTCCTCTGTTCCCTAAAAGAGACCCAGTCACCAATATAAAAAAATGCAGGTAAACAAAAAAAGTATTTAAAATGCTTACTTGCAATTTTTTTCCCTTTCATAAATAATTTTTTACTCACGGCAATGTGCCTTTGAACTTCCTATAAAAATTAGTTTTCCCCAGAGAGTCAACTTCCTAGCACAGCCCTGTTCCTCCTTGCACATCATAGCCCTCTCTTAATCTGGAAGTGTCTAATTACTGTCTATACTCCTCCCCTCACCTCCCAACATAACCGTTTTATGCAGCTGCCAAGGAAAAAGAGAAGGGGAATACTATAGAGCAGCAATGATTAACCTTTTAACCCTAGAGGAACCCTCAAAATAATTTTCAGGTCTTGGGCAACTCCTACTTAAACTAATTCATTGAAGAACAGTGGCAAAACTACCTATTACAATGGCGGCTAGTGGGAAGAATGACCCTTACAAAAAGCACAGTCAGAATGCCAGCCTTACATACAGTTAAAAATATCATTAGGTTTATGCAGCTGGCTCTGCCAAGTGGCATTGACCCTGGAACTATATAGGTCTATCAGATGAGAGGTCAATAAGCCACACCTCAAGGAACCCCTGGCAACCTTTGGAGGAACCTTGGTTGAGAATTGTTGATACAAATTATCACTTGTCACTTCTGACTATTTTTTGGCTGTATGGTATTTTCACGTTTGCAATTTTCACCCCAAACTTGGTAAATTGTATAGTCAGACTGTTACATGTGTGACCAACTTCACAGTCAATGACAGGAAAATCAGATACAGAGTGTCTCAGTTAATTGTAGCTAAAGTGAAAAAATGATAGAAATTAGGCCACATGTAAATGGATCTTTAAAAAACCACTGTTTTTACAGGCATTTTCTTTTTCAGCTTATAAAAGCAGGCACTTACAGGTGTATTAGAAGTGGAGTGTTTCAAGGGTGAAAAAAAAACAAACACCAAAGGCGTGTTTGTTCAGGAGAGGAGCTGAAGAGCATAAAAACATGGAACCATGGTGCCTAAATGCTAGATGAGACTAGAGTTTAAATGCGAACGCATTCCAATGGCCAGAATAAATTATTATTCTGGCCAATAAGAGTGCATTATCACTCAAATGCGAGACACACCTAAACACAAGTGCAATATACGGCTTTTAGCACTTTTAAATAGCATTTACCTGCCAGGAGTTTGGTGTTCAGAGGGGCTTAAACAGACACCCTTAGTGCATGAATATACCTCCCAACCTTTTGAGATGGGAATGAGGGACACCTATTGGAAAAAATATGTAGGCATAGGACACACCCCCTTAAAGGAGAATTATACAAAAAAGATGATTAGTTCAACCCACAAGTGCTTTTTTTTACCACTACTATTCCTTTATACTGGCTTTTGAAATTTACAAATGTAGCCATTTAGAAATTGGATGAAAGGTTTAGCACTGGGAAACTTTTTGAAAGATAAAAAGTGTGTTTTATATAGAACTATATAGATCAGACCCAAATGAGGGACAAATGAGAAGGAAAGGGGAAAGAGGGACTTTGTTCCAAATCAGGGACAGACCCTCGTAATCAGGAACAGTTAGAGCTATGCATGAGGCCTTATAGTGGCTGCTATAACCGACGTCCTATGAATAGTACTTGCTTTTTTTTTCTGTTAAAAAAGGAGATTCATTATTTTTATTTTTTATTTTATTTCAGGTACTTCTGTAGCGCTGTCAATTTACGCAGCGCTTTACATATACATATATATATATATATATATATATATATATATATATATATATATATATATATATATTGTACATTCACATCAGTCCCTATCCTCAAGGAGCTTACAATCTAAGTTCCCTAACTCACATTCATACATACTAGGACCAATTTAGACAGATTTCCCTTCACTACTACTTCTGGCAACATACGAAGTGTTTTGGATTTACCATTATCTTCTGTCCCAGTTACAGCGGTCACTAGGACAAACAGAATGCGTCTTCCCAGTGGTGAAAGACTGCAATAAAAACCTGACAGAGGCTTCAACACACAAAAAAAGTTTTGATTGTATACTTTAAAGCCACTAGATGAGCATGACAGCCAGATAACCAGCAATTTCCAAAGAAGGGATAAGCAATACTAGTTTCCTTACTTGCTTACTAAAGGTATCTTTGAAAGCATTATGGCCTCTTTGGTAAAAAAGCCAAAGAATGTCCCCATTCTTGAAAGGTTGAAAGCCTTTCAAACAAGTATGCAGTTGCCATGCTACAGATTTTTCTAAAGGCATTGTCAGCCTTCCACTTTGGATGCCTCCAGCTGCCATTGTGCTTTTGCTGGGCATCCAATGTGTCCCTGTGCCTTTGAGGAACAGTGGGCTCCATCCAGGCAAACCTGCCCTTAATTTATCCACTGTTACTGTACACATGCTTCAGCTCAAAAATTATAGAGTTAAGTCTGCAGCACACTGGGATGCATTGACATAGGCACTGCAGCTTCCACATATATTTGCAAACATTTTAAAACGGCAGCTGTCTTAAGTGGATGTATCGGGGTATAGTCTGCAGCTGCAGGCTATACCCCAGTACCGTTTTTTACAGCAGGAAGCCGGCTATCCGGTGATAATGGCCGATTCGGCTCGGGAGCCGCTCGGTCGTCATCCCAGGCAGCAAGAGGGGCCATCCCCCCCTCCTGCCACCGTCCTGCCCCACCGGGAGACTAGAGCTCCAATGGGACATATCCAGCCGCTGAATGGAGTCCCTGCGGAAGCCGGAATCAGCTTCAATCCGGGCTCCTTCGTACATTTCCAAAAGCGACGTCACAATGTCACTTCCGATTTACTTGGCGGCTAACGGCACCGGTTTTAAAAAAATGACAGTATTCAGAATCGCCGTTTTTGGCGATCTGAATGCTGTGAAGTGTAAAGGAGGGATGAGGGGGGGGGTCTTTTAGACCCTCAATCCCTCCATAAAGAGTACCTGTCACCATATATTACTATCAGAAGGGATGTTTACATTCCTTGTGATAGCAATAAAAGTGATCAGATTTTTTTTTTAAAGAAACAGTGTAACAAAATATAAATAAAATAAATAAAAAAATTTAAAGCGCCACCATCCCCGCAAGCTTGCGCAGCAAAGAGAACAAATACTTAAGTCACGCCCGCATATTAAAATGATGTTCAAACCACACATGTGAGGTATCGCCGCGATCGCCAGAGTATGAGCAATAATTCCAGCAAAATACCTCCTCTGCACCTCTAACCTGGTAACTGTTAACATTTTTTTAAAGCATTGCCTATGGAGATTTTTAAGTACCGGAGTTTGTCGCCATTCTGCAAGTGTGCGCAATTTTCAAACGTAACATGTATGGTATCTATTTACTCAGCGTAACATCCTCTTTCACAATATACAAAAAAATTGGGCTAACTTTACTGTGGTCTTATTTTTTAACTCAAAAACGTGAATTTTTTCCAAAAAACATTGCGCTTGAAAGACCGCTGCGCAAATACAGTGTGACAAAAAGCATTGCAACCATCTCTATTTTATTCTCTAGGGTGTTTGAAAAAAATATATATAATGTTTGGGGGTTCTAAGTAATTTTCTAGCAAAAAAAACTGATTTTAACAACTTATAAACAACAAGCGTAAAAAAGGGCTCCGGGGCTTAAGGGGTTAACATGAATTGTTAGAGTCAATTGAGTTTTTTTTGCAGGCTAGCTGGGAAAGTTTTGTCTGTTCTGTGTTGTTGGTCATGTAACCCTTTTCTCTAAGGGCTCATATTTACCTCTATTTAGGGTCAGGGTATCATCTCACTTTGGTCTATTTTAAAGATTTCTGAGATATAAACATCTTTGTACAATATATAAAGTTGGTTTACTATACTAAGCACAGTTGTAGCACACCTTTGGGACCCTTTCACACCATGTTCATTGGACTGTATTGCTTAATGTAATAACAAGTCAAAAGCCATTGTTACCAAAAGGGTCAGTTCATGTTAATGCATTGCGTTGGTGTGTACTGAATGAGGATGGAACATGATGCATTTAATTGTAGCATGCTGCAATATACATTACAGAAAAATAATGTACCCTTGGCTCATATTGTGAAAAAAAAAAAAAAACATGTGAATGCAATTTATTAAAATAATGCATGTTGGCGCAACACAATATGTTAGAAAAGGAGGTCAACACATGTCCACTGAAGTGCATCAGAAGTGGCATGAATTCAGCCTTAGCTCTACATTGTACTTGTTAATGGGCTGTGGTTTGCAGTAGGTCCACTTTTGTATTTTGTTATTGTCACAGCAGGTACAATGTTATCATGGGACACTCCTATAAATACTAAATACCTATAGATGGACAACTTTGCAGCTCTTCTACAAAATATATACATTTGTTTTCTTTTAGATCAAATGTTTTAGGAGGTTACAATTGTTCCTACTAATCAATGACAAGACATCTTAAAGTGATTGTAAAGTCTTGTTTTTTCTTAGTTAAAAATAACAAACATATTATACTTACCTGCTCTGTGAAATGGTTTTGCACAGATCAGCCTGAATCCTCCCTCCTGTTGAGTGCCCCCACAGCAAGCAGCTTACTATGGGGGCACCCGAGCCAAGCCGCAGCACCGTGTGTCCATTCAGACACGGAGCCGTGGCCCGTCCCCGCCCCCTTTCTCTTCTCATTGACTCAATGGCACCACGCTGCTGTCTCAGCCAATGAGGAGGGGAGTACCGGGCAGCTGAGACACTGCTGCAACATCACTGGATCTAGATGGGGCTCAGGAAATGTTGCCTTATGAGTTCATGTGAAATCTCCATTAACAGCTGTAAAATATTGTAATTATCAATATATATATATATATATATATATATATATATTAGAGCTGCACGATTCTGGCTAAAATGAGAATCACAATTTTTTTGCTTAGAATAAAGATCACGATTCATGTGCCGTAACATCTTACATATACAAAAAAATTGGACTAACAGCACTGTTTAATTTTTTTTTTTTTTTTTTTAAAAGTGGCATTTTTCCAAAAAAAAATGTGTTTGAAAGACTGCTGCGCAAATACCGTGTGACATAAAATATTGCAACAACTGCCATCTTATTCTCTAGGGTCTCTGCTTGAAAAAAATATATAATGTTTGGGGGTTCTAAGTCAGTGGCGGCTGGTGAAGTTTTTGGATGGGGGGGCGCCAGGCCCCGCCCTTCCCTTTGACCCCTCCTACTTTTAATAAGCCCCACCCCTTATAGAATCCACCCACTCCGTCCCCTGTATTCCACATATTGTGTCAGGGGTATACAGCTCAGCATCACAGGACACAGTATACAGCTCAGCATCACAGGACACAGTATACAGCTCAGCATCACAGGACACAGTATACAGTGAAACAGGTGGGGGCAGTTTGCAGCCAGTGACACAGGTGGGGGCAATTATGCAGCCAGTGACACAGGTGGGGGCAATTATGCAGCCAGTGACACAGGTGGGGGC
>BLSH010421709.1:290361-310511 GCA_018402905.1 Glandirana rugosa
CTCAAACGAGGAACTCATGAACATCGATCATACAAATCTCTATCTCGTGCATACCAACTTCCTGATTATGCCCGGTCGAGAAGTGGAGGAGACGGGGGCCGTGGACAGACGGGGGGGCGGGGGTCGGGGGATGTTGCCTGCTTGTCGGGGTTGCGATGCTCCACGGCTCTCCCCCCATCCTGCTCCCCTCCCCTGGGGCTGATGGGGGTGGACCCCTGACGCATCGGCGTCATACGCGGACCCGCATATTGCATCTTCTGATGCCGCGACGGTCCTTTCCATCCCGCGCCACGTAGGGGTTGGGCGGGGCTTCCTTGCGGATTTAGCCGCTGGTGAGCCGCGCCACTCCCCATTGATGTGATGCGGTAGTATGACGTTGGCGGATATCCGCCCCGGGACGCCAGGATGCGGCGAGCGGAGTGTTTGTCACACCACCTCCCCTCCTATCCATCAAGTGGAGAGGTCTCTCCTATAGCTTATACCTACACTACATCAACAGCACAGGTATATATCATTCCCTTTCACATACCCTTTCACTCATGGGTTTATTTGCATTGTTTGGTTCCCTGGCATTCCTGGCTTTTTCCCTCTTTGTTACAATTTTTTTTTTTTTTTTTGCACCACATACACATCATTTTCACATTTCTTTTTTTCTCTTACAGTACAGGTCACCTTATGTGCACTATCACCTCATATCACTTGCTGTGTGGTAGGAGGTGTACCTCATTCCGTGGCCGCCCTTCCGGACTTTTTTGGGGGGGACTATTTCCGCCTCAACCCCGAGCCTGGCGTCTGTCCACGGCCCCCGTCTCCTCCACTTCTCAACCGGGCATAATCAGGAAGTTGGTATGCACGAGATAGAGATTTGTATGATCGATGTTCATGAGTTCCTCGTTTGAGGACCTTTCATCTAATCAAATGTTATTTTCATTTATTTTCCAGTACCAATTCGCTATACCCCTGATGAGTGGCCATGACGCCACGAAACGCGTAGGGTTTACCACTAATACATTAAGTTAAGATGGACCTTCTATAAACCTTACATACTAGACCTTCTTCCCTAGATTGCATATGATACTGCCAATATTCATTGATTGTTTTATATATGTCTCCAATTAATGTAAAGTTACCCAATGTATCACTATGCACAGGTACTTTTTGGATTTATAAACAAATACTCATTGATACATGTATATATGCTGTGACGCGCTAATTATTGCATTGTATCTGATGAATTATATGTATTTATTTATATGACATGATTAAACATCAATATATGGACATTATGCAAATAGGCTATGTAGAATCATTTACAGTGACATGCCTCACTCAAAGCCCCATTCTTTGCCTCTGTGCTTATTTTTTACCTGTACCACTAGGGGTGGAGGCCTGCCACTGTGGGCCGCCATGCCGCACATTTTTTGTCTAAGTCGCATGGTGAGTTTTTGAAGTTGTAAATTTTTTTCCCACAATTCTTTGCAAAATGAAGAATATTTTTTATTTTGTTACAAAATTGTCATATTAACAGGTTGCATACTTGTAACGACACCCCAAAACACATTCTGCTACTCCTCCCGAGTATGGAGAGTATGGCGCGTCAGGCATTCTAGGAGCATAAATTACACATATAATTTCCTGATAACCTATCATTTTTGAAGGCCCTTCATATTTCTAACACATAGCATGTACATACCAAGAATTACACTCTAAAATAAATTATACTGAGGAAAGGGTAAAAAAAAAGTATTGCCTGTGGTTTTAGTAGTGTCCACAGAGGAGCATTGGTCTAGGCAGCAGGCAGGGATGTGCTTATCAATAGCAATAGTAATTATAAAGGCAGCAGGCAGGAATATTGTCCATAGACAATACAAGGCTATTGTCAGCACAGCCAAAGCATTTGTCCATAGGAATTGTCCAGGCAGAGACAGCCAGCACATCCATAATATTGGTCCTGGTACACTGTTGCCTGCAGACACTCACTGTACCATTCTCCAGCCCTTCATAAACATACCACCGCTTGCTACAGCTAATTACTTCCATAGTCCAGGTAGCAGGCAGAGGTGTGGTCAGTTCATGCGGCAGGCAGAGGCATTATATCAGTAAGTCAGTAGCAGGCTGTGGGCCTCAGTCAGGTAAGACCTGTACACAGGGGCACAGTGGTAGAGGCTTCTCCCACCCAAATCTCCTTGAAGCCTCTGGACCAGACCCTAATCTGGAAATTAAGAAACTCCAAGAAAAACAAAAGAAATTGTTTTCTCCATCCGGAAAAACAATTCTGGAGCCCTCACATATGTGAGACCCTTGTGTACTACAGTAGCAGGGCACCAGATCAGTCTAAGCGGTAGGCAAAAACGATAAATTGCAGCAAAGTGTCAAGCAAAAACAGATACAAGCAATATATTTCATAGAAATGTTGGGTATTGGCCTGCATACCTGGCTGTGCAGTGAAAGGGGGAATGCTTGCTGATCCCAAGTCGTTAGGCAGCCATATTGGGTTGGCAAGACCATCTGGGAGGTATGTAGCGGCCCTGGTTCTTGAGGGACGTGACATTTGCAGTTCGTGATGTGGCAGCTCTGGTACTGGGACTGAGGATTTGTTCCCGGGGCCTATCGCTGGCAGCAGCGCTGGTACTGGGCCTGGGAATTTGTTCTCGGGGCCCATCGCTGGCGGCAGCACTGGTGCTGGGCCTGGGAATTTGATCCTGGTTGCTGACTGCTGCCTGGTTTCCAAAGTACTGTGCCCATTTAGGAGGGACCCAGTCTTCCTCCGAATCATTTGCAGATCCTCTGCTATCAATCGGTTTAAATGCAAAATTTGATTCGGAATCAGAATTGGCATTGGAATCTGATGAGAACTCCCCGCTGCTCTCATCAGTCATGAAGGATCTGGAGTGCCTCCACACTGCTATATACTTTCTTGGACATGCTGCTGATGGTTGTGCGACAGGTGGCAGGTGACAGTCACTGATGGGCTGTGCGATGGCTGGCAGGTGATGTTCACTGATGGGCTGTGCGATGGGTAGCAGGTGACGTTCACTGATGGGCTGTGGAATGGGTGGCAGGTGACGTTCATTGATAGGTGATGCCGGTGTGACTGATTACGGTCACTGACTGGTGATGGTCACTGATGGGTGACAGGTGACTGGCAATGGTCACTGATGGGTGACAGGCCACAATCACTGATGGGTGACAGGCCACGGTCACAGATGGGTGAAAGACCATGGTCACTGATAGGTGATGGATGACCGACGATGGTCACCGATAGGTGACGGGTGAGGGGCCACGGTCACTGATGAGTGACTGGAGATGGTCATTGATGGGTGACAGGTGACTGGTGATGGTCACTGATGGGTGACAGGCTACGATCACTGATGGTTGACGGATGACAGGCCACGGTCACTGATAGGTGACTGGCGATGGTCACTGATAGGTGACGGGTGACTGGCGATGGTCACTGATGGGTGACAGGTCACGATCACACCACGATCACTGAAGGTGATGGGTGACTGGTGATGGTCACTGATGGGTGATAGGTCACGGTCACTGATGGGTGATAGGTCACGGTCACTGATGGGTAACGGGGGCACCACTGAAGGTCACTGATGGCAGTCTCTGATGTGGTGACACTCCACACTGATATATACCTTTTTGGACATGCTGCTGATGGCTGTGCGATGGGTGGCAGGTGACGGTCACTGATGGGCTGTGCGACGGGTGGCAGGTGACGTTCACTGATGGGCTGTGCGATGAGTGGCAGGTGACGTTCACTGATAGATGATGACGGTGTGACTGATGACGTTCAGACGGGTGACTGGCGATGGTCACTGATGGATGATGGGTGACTGGCGATGGTCACTGATGGGTGACGGATGACTGGCGATGGTAGCTGATGGGTGACAGGCCACGATCACTGATGGGTGACAGGCCACGGTCACTGATGGGTGACTGACAATGGTCACTGATAGGTTACGGGTGACTGGCCACTGTCACTAAATGGCGACCGGCCATGGTCACTGATGGGTGATGAGTGCAACACTGAAGGTCACTGATGGCAGTCTCTGAAGTGACAGGTGCACTTTATGGGCAATGATGTGGTGATTGTTGGGTGACAGGTGCAATGGGGGTAGGAGTAATGTGACAGGTGTTGTGCTTGGTGCAGTGCAGTACAATACACAGATCTGTAACTCACTGCTCCTGGATCTTCTCCCCTCACACTGAAAACGATCTGTGAGGAGGGAAGAGCCAGTAACAGCTGGTTACCAGTCTTTGTTTTCATTCGTGATCGGCTGTGAATGGATGACAGCCGATCACGTGGTAAAAGCCACCAGCCAATGGCTGTTTACCAGTGTCGGCGACAAGAAGTGTTCCAGGGAACACGCCATCACAGACATGCATACGCAGCGTGCATGCGCCGCGTGCAAGGGGAAGAAGTAGCATCTGTGATCACGTGGTATTGGTTGTTCACCCCCATCGGTGATGAGATGTGTCTCGGTGACACGCCGCCACCGACAGTGCAGGGATGCGCGCATGCCCTGTTTAATGGGCCGATGGCAAATGGCGTCCACCCAGAATGAGAGCCCCACCGCGCCCCTCCGTCATTTGAACTACTTAACCTTAGGTGAACATCGCATGACGTCCTTCGGTTGAAGTGGAGATATCTGAATGATACCTGCTGCTGCGTTTTTTCAGCTAGCGATTCCCTCACATGTAAAAGCAATTACAGTGCCTGTCAGCCACTTGATTGCTTTTACAGGTGGTGGAAGGGGGCGTCCCCCTCACGCTGCCCTCCAGTGCTTCTCCTGGCTCGCTTGTGCGATCGTGGAGACAGAGAATGAATCGGCCGGCGGCGACCGTTTACCATAGAGCTGACCATAGACTAGATGGTCCCCGGCCATCTCTATGAGCCCCAGAGGCCGCATGCGACTTCATGACATCACTTCCGGCGCCAGCAGATGTAAACACTGCCATTTTTCGATCTTGAAAGCCTGAGATGCTTTTTTTTTTTTTTTTTCAATTGATGATCTCAGGTTTTCCAGCATAGAGGAGAGTTCTGGGGTCTAGAAGTCCAGCGTACGTAAAGAGGACCTGTCATGCTCTATTCCTATTACAAGGGATGTTTACATTCCTTGTAATGGGAATAAAAGTGATCGAAAAAAAAAATTTAAAAGGGAAAGTGTAAAAATAAAAAATAAAATAAACAATCAAAATAAAATACATTTTAAAGCGACCCCATCCCCACGTGCTCGCACACAGAAGCAAACGCATATGTAAACGGCGTTCAGATAACACATATGAGGTATCGCCACAAACGTTAGAGCGAGAGCAACAATTCTAACGCTAGACCTCCTCTGTAACTCTAAATTGGTAACCGGTAAACTTGTAGCCTATGGACATTTTAAAGTACAGAAGTTTGGGGTCATTCCACGAGTGTGCGCAATTTCATCTTTCACATTATACAAAAAAACTGGACTAAGTTTAGTGTCTTTTTTTTAATTCACACGTTTGGAAAATTGCTGCACAAATACTGTGTGACATAAAAAATTGCAACAACTGACATTTTATTCCCTAGGGCAGGGGTGTCAAACTGGCGGCCCTGCAGCTGTTGCCAAACTACAAGTCCCATCATGCCTCTGCCTGTGGGAGTCATGCTTGTAATTGTCAGCCTTGCAATGCCTCATGGGATTTGTTGTTCCGCAACAGCTGGAGGGCCGCCAGTTTGACACCTGTGCCCTAGGGTCTCTGCTTATTTATATATATATGTTTGGGGGTTCTGAGTAATTTCTAGCAAAAAAAATGATGATTTTTACACGAAGGAGAGGAGTGCCAGAATAGGCATTGGCTGGAATTGGTTAAAGATTTCTTAAACAAAATAAATCTGTAGAAATGGGAATTTATTACAAATAATAAGAAAGCACTACCTTGCAGAGTCTGGGTTTCCAGCATTTTCTTTCCCTTGTTAGGGTGAACTTCACTCCTCTATTACACCCATGGGAAATAGGGTCCACGGTCAAGGATCTCCCCAAAGGTAAGAGGCTGGGCCCTGATGGGTATACAAAAGCTTACTACCTGAAGTACTTACCACTTCTCGGCACCCCCTTATGCAAATATTTTAACTGCAAGGGTTCCCTTACCCCTAAAGAGGCCCTCCTGGCACACATTAGGAAGTTACCAAAGAAGTGTAAAGATCATACCTTACCTTAAAACCATCACCCTATATCTCTGACTAATAAATATCTTATCTAAAATCCTAGCAAACCTAATGAACCACTTCCCACCCAGGCAAAATCTGGCATTTCTCTCCTACATGTAAAAATTATAATTTGTTTGCTAGAAAATTACTCAGAACCTCACAAAAGTGAGTACACCCCTCACATTTTTGTACATATTTTATTCTATCTTTTCATGTGACAACACTGAAGAAATGACACTTTGCTACATTGTGAAGTAGTGAGTGTACAGCTTGTATAACAGTGTAAATTTGCTGTCCCCTCAAAATAACTCAACACACAGCCATTAATGTCTAAACTGCTGGCAACAAAAGTGAGTACAGCCCTAAGTGAAAATGTCCAAATTGGGTCCAAAGTGTTAATATTTTATGTGACAACCATTATTTTCCAGCACTGCTTTAACCCTATTGGGCATGGAGTTCCCCAAAGCGTCACAGGTTGCTACTGGAGCCCTCTTCCACTCCTCCATGATGACATCACAGAGCTGGTGGATGTTAGAGACTTTGTGCTCCCCCATCTTCCATTTGAGGATGCCCCACAGATGCTCAATGGGGTTTAGGTCTGAAAACATGCTTGGCCGGTCCATCACCTTTACCCTTAGCTTCTTTAGCAGGGAAGTGGTCCTCTTGGAGGTGTTTTTGGGGTCGTTATGTTGGACTACTGCCCTGCGGCCCAGTCTCCAAAAGGAGGGGATCATGCTCTGCTTCAGTATGTCACAGTACATGTTGTCATTCATGGTTCCCTCAATGAACTGTAGCTCCCCAGTGCTGGCAGCACTCATGCAGCCCCAGACCATGACACTCCCACCACCATGCTTGACTGTAGGCAAGACACACTCGTCTCTGTACTCCTCACCTGGTTGCCGCCACACATGCTTGACACATCTGAACCAAATAAGTTTACCTTGGTCTCATCAGAGCACAGGACATGGTTCCAGTAATCCATGTCCTCAGTCTGCTTGTCTTCAGCAAACTGTTTGCAGGCTTTCTTGTGCATCATCTTTAAAAGAGGGTGCCTTTTGGAACGAAAGCCATGCAGACCAATTTGATGCAGTGTGTGGCATATGGTCTTAGCACTGACAGACTGACCCCCCACCCCTTCAACCTCTGCAGCAATGCTGGCAGCACTTATTAGTCTATTTCCCAAAGACAACCTCTGGATATGATGCTGAACATGTGCACTCAACTCCTTTGGTCGACCATGGTTAGGCCTGTTCTGAGTGGAACCTGTCCTGTTAAACTAGTGTATGGTCTTGGCCACCATGCTGCAGCTCACTTTCAGGGTCTTGGCAATCTTCTTATAGCCTAGGCCATCTGTAGGTAGAGCAACAATTCTTTTTTTCAGATCCTCAGAGTTCTTTGCCATGAGGTGCCATGTTGAACTTCCAGTGACCAGTATGAGAGAGTGAGAGCGATAACACCAAACTTAACACACCTGTTCCCCATTCACAGCTGAGACCTTGTAACACTAATGAGTCACATGACACCAGGGAGGGAAAATGGCTATTTGGGCCCAATTTGGACATTTTCACTTAGGGGTGTACTCACTTTTGTTGCCAGTGGTTTAGACATTATTGGCTGTGTGTTGAGTTATTTTGAGGGGACAGCAAATTCGCACTGTTATACAAGCTGTACACTCACTACTTTATATTGTAGCAAAGTGTTATTTCTTCAGTGTTGTCACATGAAAAGATATAATAAAATATTTACAAAAATGTGAGGGGTGTACTCACTTTTGTGAGATACTGTGTATATATATATAAATATATATATATATACATACATACATACATACACACATATTAAGCAGAGACCCTAAAGAATAAAATGGTAGGTGTTGTTGCAATTGTTTATAATGCACGGTATTTGTGCAGCAATTTTTCAAACACAATTTTTTTGAGAAAAAGTACACTTTAATGAATTGTATGGTAAAATAGCACAATATATAGCCCAATTTAAGAAAAGACAATCAGTGCTGCCTAGATACAAAACTTGATTAAATATAACTGCAAGCTGAACATCAAGGTAGTCACACTCCCTAAATAAACCATACACACAAATAGGATGCAGCGCAGCATATGGGTGGTCAATAATCTAAAAAGAAAGTAGTGCACAATATGATAATATAGTCCAATGTAGAGGTGCATGCAAAGAAGTCCACAGTTGTCTCTATATAGCCCAATTGTTTGGGAGAATATAAAAGATGATGTTACTCTGAGAAAATAGATAGCGAACATGTCATGCTTTAAAATGGAGCACGCTCATGGAATTGCCGCCACACTACAGTACTTTAAAATCTCCATAGGCGATGCTTTAAAAAAAGTTTACAGGTCACCAGTTTAGAGTTACAGAGGAGGTCTAGTGCTAGGATTATTGCTCTCGCTATAACGTTTACAGCGATACCTCAAGTCAATATTATGAGATATTGACTCAGTGGTATCAGGTACCTGCTAAACTGGCACCGATTTCTCCCTCTGTCTCTGACCTCTGTTGGAGGGAATGTGGCCAAAGTACCATTGTCACATATGGTGGGAATGTCCTAATATCCACTATATTGTCAAAAGTATTGGGACGCCTGCATTTACACGCACAACTTTAATGGCATGCCAGTCTTAGGTTTCAATATTGAGTTTGCCCACCCATTGCATCTATTACAGCTTTAACTCTAATAGGAAGGCTGTCCACAAGGTTTAGGAGTGTATCTATGGGAATGTTTGACCATTCTTCCAGAAGCGCATTTGTGAGGTCAGGCACTGATGTTGGACGAGAAGGCCTGGCTTGCAGTCTACGTTCTAATTCATCCTGAAGGTGTTGTAACAGGTTGAGCTCAGGACTCTGTACAGGCCAGTCAAGTTCCTGCACCCCAAATTCGCTTATCCATGTCTTTATGGACCTTGATTTGTGCACTGGTTGGAACAGTCATGTTGGAACAGGAAGGGGCCATCCCCAGACCATTCCCACAAAATTGGGAGCATGAAATTTTCCAAAATGTCTTGGTATGTTGACTTCATAAGAGTTTCCTTCACTGAATCTAAGGGGGCAACATGTAGAAAAACTGGAGAGCTGGCACTTCTGGAAACTCTGAAAAATGTTTATTTCAAATGACCATACATAAAAGAATACTGCATATTCTTTTATGTATGGCCATTTGAAATAAACATTTAAGACTGAGTTTCCAGAAGTGCCAGCTCTCCAGTTTTTCTACATGTTTACTTCAAGTCTGGATTTGGGATGAACATCCTGAGCCAGAGCAGCTGGACTAGGTGTGCCTATCTTTACCTCAGCACTCGGCTTTACCTGCTAGAGTGGTGTTTCTTTGGGTTGTAACTAAGGGGCCAAGCCCAACCCCTGAAAAACAAACCCACACCATAATCCTCTCCTCCACCAAATGATTTGTACCAGTGCACAAACCAAGGTCCATAAAGACATGAATGAGCGCGTTTAGGGTGGAGAAACATGACTGGATGTACAGAGCCCTGACCTCAACCGGATAGAACACCTGTGGGATTAATTATAGCGGAGACTGCAAGCCAGACCTTCTCGTCCAACATCAGTGCCTGACCTCACAAATGCGCTTCTGGAAGAATGGTCAAACATTCCTATAGACACACTCCTAAACCCTGTGGACAGCGTCCCTACAGATTAAGATTGGGATGCCAATAAAGTTCATGTGTGTATATCGGCAGGAGTCTCAATCCTTTTGACAATATAGTGTATATGCCATTTGGGTCGATATTAAAATAAAAATAAAAACCATTCTTGATGTTGATCTGCCCATTTTTCGGCTACACTTTTTGCTCCATGTGCCCGTTATCCCAATCAGCCATAAGCATTGCGCCTTACCACATCTTCCTATAGCTGCAAAATATCTTATTCCACTTTTTTGGAAAACGCCACGGGTTCCCAGCAGAGAGGACTTGATCAAGAGGGTAGCAAACATTATAGATTCCAAGGAATAATTATCTACTTGCAAAGGTAAAATTGGTGACATTACTAAGGTCTGGGCCACATGGACGCATGGCAACCTTTGATAACATGCCACCTCAACCTGGAGCTGCAGCCCCATCCATTTTGGTAGACACCTGTTAGCACACATTGTAAGAATCCGTTTTTCCTATAGAAGAATTACAGCATTTACTATCTGAAGGGGAATTTTAACATGCTGACCTAGGTTTTCCTTTAAAGGGTCTGCATCCAGTAGGTTTGTTTCTCTTGGTTTTGTTTATGTATATCTCTTTGTTTATGCTTTGAGATGGGGGTGCCATACGATGGTACTTTACGCTTCTGTGGGGGGGGGGAGGACTCCCCCTATCTCCTACTTCATTAGCATTTGTTACCTTTCCCCCTTCTCATCTTGGTTGACAGTACTTTGCACCCCTTGACCTTTAGTGGGAGATCACTTCTTTACTGAATAGCAATCAAAGAGGTTCAGAAATGATACAGTAACTCATAAATAGTTTTGTGACTTTATTGGCTACTTCCGATTGTTTTCTTGTGAACCTTTTGTCTTTCATTTTTCAATATGACATCTAATCTGCCCAATACAGTCTGTGTCCTGCTGAATCTTCACCTTGAGAATGCCATGTCTATTTTTCAGAAAACCTTTAAAGTGGCTCTAAAGGCAGAGGTTTTTTTTATCTTAATGCATCCTATGCATTAAGATAAAAATAAAGCTTCTGTGTGTAGCAACCCCCTCAGCCCCCAAATACTTACCCGTGTCCCATCTCAATCCGGCAATGTTGCTCAAGACCAAATTAGTCTGGGGACTTTTTCCCCTCGTTGGCTCCCACTATTGGCAAAGTCAATGAGCTAATGAGGAGAGACAGGGGGTGGGGCCGAGCCACGGCGCCGTGCCTGAATGGCAGTGGCTTGGGTGCCCCCATAGCAAGCTGGGACTCGAGAAGAGGAGGATCTGGGCTGCTCTGTGCAAAACCACTGCACAGAGCAGGTAAGTATAATATGTTTGTTATTTCTTTTAAAAAAAACAAGACTTTAATATGAATTTAAATAAAGATTATAATAAAAAATAATAATTAGAACGCAACCACCCTTCCAAATAAGTGCTTCTTGTTTTTTCTACCCTGGCATATTCACATTTGCTTCCTTTGATGAGGTGTAAATATAAATGCAAAACAAAGTCTTAAGCTTTAGGACGGTCTAGTGTGTATACAAAGATGTAATCAGAGAAATATATACAGGAGCTTAGGTAAGAAATATTGGACTGTGTTGAGATGCATGCAAAACAGCATCTGAGGACAGAGCTGCAGATTTAACTGGCCTTCTGCAACCATACCCTGCCACTATGTTATACATCTCTCATCAGATTTTACAGTTTTCACTGATTAAATATATATTGACTCATAAAGTAGCGCCGTTACATCAATCGTCAGCAGATGCAGAGAGGTGTCATTTAAATATTAAGTATCATATAAAAATGGCAGCTTGATTGTTTGGAGGTAATAATGTGCTACTGGTTATTGCAACATTTCCCTAATGCATTAAGCAGTGCTCACAAGGAAGACACAACAAGGCCCAGGGCTGGGAGAGGGGGTTGTGTTAAGAAAGCTGAACAGTTAAGATGGTGGGAGGAAGAGTGAGACCTTAGGAATCGAATTAAATCTAAACATATACTGCACTGTATAACTTGTGCTCTTGTTTTTTTTTTTTCCCCATATAATGCAGATATTTTAGATCTGTTTTATATTAGAAGTATAACCAGTTTCTAGGAGAAATTTGTCATGGGACATCTTGACAGTGCTCAGGTAAACATGGAAAATGTTGGTGCCACTTCTAGCACAGACACGGTTTGACACCATAATACAGGTACAGTGAACATACACAAATGGCCAGTTTGGATTGCTCAGGTATAATTCATGTGCCAATGGAGTGACTTATGTTTATTTACACGCACCTTATATTATCATAGTAACCCATCCAATTGCTATGAGCTCTACTCCTATCTATGGATGATAATGCATAGAACTGAAAATCATTGCTGCTTTAGGTCTGAAGAAGGCTTGGCCTTCAAAACACGTAAGCTGCTGCTACTCTTATGTCCTTTCCACCATGGTTCAGAGACTACTGCCGAGACAGGACTGTTTGCCCCGGATTGGAGGCTTTCATATGCGTATTACTTCACATGTTTGTGAGTATTTTTAATCCATATTCTTAATAAATTTTACCTTGGGATAATGCACAAGGCCAGTGCACCCTCTTTTCTTTTTATCACTTAATGGTTTGAATAGATAACATATTTGTTTAAAGTGTATATAAAACCAAAATCAAAATGGTAATATACTGCACTTTACCAGTCCTGAAATTGCTGATTTTTTCTTTTTTTCCCCAGCCTTATTTTAGCTTCAGGAATAGGTGCAATCCAAGCTACTACCTCCTATGCAATGCCTGGGGAGCCTCATGAACACAGCACTCAGCCTGTGAAGTCTCTGTAAAACTCCATATAGCCCATGCAAAAAAGGAGAAGGGCTGGTGCCATGGAAGTCGGCTAAAACATTGTTGTATTATTGCATGTGAACAACAGTCAAAAAGAAATCGAATGTATTTCGGCCTTCAGGCCTTAATCATGGCTAGATGGTTACTTTATTTTCAAGCTGGGTTCACTACTGCAAATTGGATATGGGCTTCACCGCATCCAATTCGCATGACAGGAGAGTGTGACCGGCCCTCAATGGAGCAGCTTCACACACCTGAAGGGCGGCCCGCTCCAAATTGCAGAAGGGTCCTGTGAGTCTTCTGGTCCGTTACAGGTGCAAACTGAGCCAAAAATTTGGACCTGATTCACACATGAAATAGTGAACCGGGACGCACCGTATCCTTGCTGTGAGCCGCGGCCGCAGCTAGTGTGAACCCAACCATATCTCAGCTCTGGGAGTAATGCAATTCCTCTCCTAGGGTAGGGACGCTCACTCCTCCATTGAATCTATGGATAGAGTGATGGTTGTCGTCAAGGCTTAAAGTGTAACTCCACTTTCGTGGGGAAAAAAGTAGCGAATAAAAAAATAATATAGCATATGCAGTTGCGACACGAGTCATATTGTAATTGAATGTTATTAAAAATGACTTTTCCTTTTCAATCTGCAGCTCTGTCATTTTCTATAAAATGCAATATGGCTACCTGGAGGTGTTCTGTACACAGAACGCCTCCCAGAAACATAATTTCCTGCTTGTCTTAGTGGCTCACTGATTTTCCAAAAAGTGTGCTCTAAGATACAATTCTGATTTTTGGCATCCCCTGCAACAAAAACGTCATTTTTGGTGAGATACTCCCAATTGGAAATCACATCTAAAGGGATGCAGACACTGCAATTTTCCTTATTAGGCTGGCCATACATTATACAATTTTCTTATTCAATTTTACTTTAGATTTACCAAAACCATATAATATGAGGTCAAACTTAAACACTTTCAATGTGTATGCAGTCAGGCAGGCCCTTGCACTACATAGTTGAAGGTAAATCTAAAGAAAATTAAACAAGAAAATTGTATAGTGTATGGCCAGCCTTAGAGGCCTGCAGGTGTATTAGCTGGTTGATAATTATAAATCACTTCCATTCACTTAGCACCTGGGCACACAGAAACAAACAGTGATTTCTTCAGAACAACAAAAGGTAGACATCTGCAACACAGTTTGTTAAAATCCTTGCAATGTACATAGATCACCCTAGAGGGGAATGTTTTTTTCTCAACAAAAGTGAAGTTACTCTTTAACCTCGTCATCTCCACTACATTGGGGTGACGGAATTAGTAGTTTACACAAAAATAGAAAAAAATATTGTTTTCAGTTCGTCTCACTGTACACCTGCATTCACACTTGAGCAGAGTGTATTGCTGTTGATTTTGAAGTTTTTTTTTTTTCAGGATTATTACAGGCTAAAACGGTTTTAACTTGTGTATCAAGCTTCAGGAGTTTATTCCCTGGGCTGAGCAAGGGGAGAAGTGAATTTCTCAGGAGCCACAAAAACACAGGTATCATGTTTACAGGTGACTGAATATATTAAGTGCAGCTCTCCATACAATCATCAACCTAAACATAAAGTGCAATAATGATTAATATATGTGCAGATAATTGTATAACTTGCAATTATACTGAAAAATCATGAAATAAAAATGCACATGCTGTTAACTCCGTGAGAAAAATGTGCAAAAAACTTGAAGTTCATCAGTCAAAATAAAAATAATAAACAATTCATCACATAAAAATGCATCAAAATAAAGTCCTTACGAGTAAAGTGCTCTTGTGCAAAATCATCCTTGACTATAATCCAACCACCACAAATGACAGTTCACATTAAGGAGAAGAACTTGATTGTAAGCTGAAAAGCAATCCTCCACACTTAACGTCAGCCGCTCCGGTCCCTCCTACTAGTTTCCTCACTTCCTCCAGACACATCTCCCAGTTGAAGTCACGAGGAAGTGAGGAAACTAGTAGGAGGGACTGGAGCGGCTGACGGATATGAAGCTAGGAAGGAAAGCTAGGAGTACAGCGTTGGCAAGGAACGCTTACAACCGGGGCTGCAGAGCCAGGGGCAGGTGATACCGGACAACCGTTGTTACACATACATATCAGGCATGTTTTTATTTTATATGCGTAAGTGTTCAATTGTTATTTGGATGTGAATACGTTTTAAGTGAAACGATAAAGCACTATGTCAGCTCTATTGCTTTCACATGTGACCACTGGAGCTCATGGGAATCAATCAGGAAAAATGGTGTATGGAGGTGTTTGATACCAAGGAGCAAAGTGAGCTTCAGAAAGGACACTGCAAGGGATTAATATAACCAAAGGCGCATATATTACACCCATAAGGCGAGGGCACAACTGGTGGAGGGCAGCACGGGTGATAAGTGTGGAGGATTGCTTTTCAGCTTACAATCAAGTTTTTCTCATTAATGTGAACTGTCATTTGTGGTGGTTGGATTTTGGTCAAGGATGATTTTGCGCAAGAGCACTTTACTCATAAGGACTTTATTTTGATGAATTTTAATGTGATGAATTGTTTATTATTTTAATTTTGATTGATGAACTTCAATTTTTTTTGCACATTTTTCTCAGTGTTTACAGCATTTGTACTTTAATTTCATGATTTTTCTGTATAATTGCAAGTTATACAATTATCTGCTAGTCGGCACATATATTAATCATTATTGCACTTTATGCTTAGGTTGATGGATTGTATGGAGCGCTGCACTTAATATATTCAATTGTCTGTTCACATAGTGGAAGTGTGGGAAGTGCTGGCAGCCTATGTTAGGAGTATAACAAAGCAGCTCATAAGGTCCACACAACAGTCATCATGTTTACAGGTGTTCCCATTGAAGTCTTTGGATCAATAATGCCAAAATACACCAACAAAACAAAATGTACTTTTGTGTGGATAGAACAACTGAGCTTACAAGTGTGAAGAGGGGCAGATAGAAACAACAGGATCCTGCGTAGTAAGGCGTAGGGAAACAAGCAGAAAAATGTTCACCTGTAAATGGGGCTTAAATGACAAGAACACTGCCTTTCCAGTAAGGCCTGGTTCACACCTATGCATATTTTAGTGCGTTTTCAGTTTTTCAGAAACACACTACAGTCCATTTAACATGGTTTCCTGTGGGTCATGTTCACATCTGTGCATTTTATGGAACGGACCGGGGTCTTTTTTCTTGTTTTTGATTAGATTTTAATGGATCAAAAATGTGTATGAAAAACGCAAAATGCACCTGGAATATGCAAACTGCAACCTGCATAGGTGTGAAGCAGACCTGAGATCAACAGGTATTTTCTGTGCTTGCTGAAAATGTTGTTAGTCCAAAAAATGAAAACTAATGCAGCCCTCATACAATATCTGAAGACTGACAAACGGATTTAAATTTGTGCTCTTGGGTTTAGATATCCTTTGATACGTATATAAAACCATGATAGTTAATAAAGACATTAAATGATCATTGGAGCCAGAGGATAATGTACATCACAGGCACCTGCAAACACACACATATTTTGGCATCCAAAGCCCTTGGCTAGAATTACTACTTTTACACAAAAATTTTTTTTGTCTTACTGGTCCAGCATGGCTTAGAATATTGTGGTGATGAGTAAATAAGCTTACAGTATATGAAACAACTAGATTTCCTATGATAATATAAAAGAAAAATCTGTGTAATCAATAACTATACAGGCAAAAGCTGTAAAAAAAAAAAAAAGTCTCAGCCCACTTTACGCCCCCAGTCACATCGGTGTGACTTGTCCTGCGATATGATAATCTCAAATCGCATGACAAGTCGCGCCCTGTCTGCAAAGGAAGCGGTTCTTGCACTACTTTCTGCAAGTTCAGGTGCGAGTTGCACAGACATCTGTGCATGAAGTCGCACAGATGTCTTCTGATTCGCACTGACATTCGGTGTAGGAATTGTACGCTTTTAATTGAAGTAACACAATTTCAAAGCTGCATTCCGTGTGACCTACCTGTAAAGCATGTATTAGACTGGCACTCTGTAAAGCACAGCTGTGGACATTCAGCACTTGCCACTGTTGCAAAGCTGAATCTGTCAATCTAACCATTGAGGAGCAAATAGGCAACCGTAGGGTCCCATGTGTGAGCTGCTGAGAATGCTCACTCAAAGGAGCTCTGGCATCACACTACCTTAGAAGTCACAGATCACCAGAGCAGGAACCCGCAGAGAGCAGCCCGCTGTAACACAGACAGGTAGGTGAATTAGTCAGTAAAGAAATGTTTCATTACAATAGAACACACCATTCATTTTAAGCCTGGTAATATATGACCGTAATATACTTTTTCTTCTGTGCCTAGAGCTCAGCATTTACAACCACTTGTACTTATTAAAGTGGATGCTGAGGGCATATAGATGAACTTTTAAGTACAGGTGCCTTCGAAAGTGGAACTCCAGGCAAACATGAACATATGCTTGGTAAAAATGAAAGGAGAATCTCTTTATCTGCCTTTTTGATCTGTAATGCATTCATTCAGAGGCCACATTTACTGTATCCCACAGACTACGGTACTGATGCAAAGGTTCCCTACTCCCAGGTGAATGAAAATCCTTCTACTAATGACCAGGGCTGCTCCACAGAAAAACCAGCACATGCAACTACAATATAAAGTTGGTGTTCCACAAGTTTCAATAGGGGGATATTTACTAAAACTGGAGCGCTCAGAATCTGGAACAGCTGTGCATGGTAGCCAATCAGCTTCTAACTTCAGCTTGTTCAATTAAGCTATGATAATAAGCCCAAGTTCACATCGGGCCGATGTGGCATGCGATTTGACATGTCAAATCACATGCCAAATCGGCGACTATTGCCGGCAATGTGACTTTGTGGCGCTGCACCGATTCCCAAAAGTAGTTCCTGTACTACTTTTGGCGACTTCAGGGTGATTTGAATGGACATCTGTGTATGAACCCTCACAGATGTCCGTCAAATCGCCCCCGAAGTTGGACTGCATTGCCAGTTTGAACTTGCACAGTTTCTAACACACAGTCAGAGTGAACCTGGGCTCAAACCTGGAAGTGGATTGGTTACTATGCACATCTGTACCATATTCTGTGTGCACCAGTTTTAGTAAATCTCACCCATAGTGAAATCCTTGCAATAAGAAATATATGTCCATAGAAACAAGAAACAGCAATAAGGGATAGACACAAAATTGCAAACATGTATTGAAACACATGATATCTGACAGAATAAGTACTTGAATGGCTTCCCTAGCCTAAAATTTTTTTATTAGGTATATAAATTAAATACATGTCCACCTTAAAAATTAGCAAGAAACGGTGTGCCAAAAATGGAGAAAGCTGGTTTGCAAAGTCATTCTTTGCTGTCTATGCCCACCACTGCAGTCATTAACCTTAAAGGGTAACTCCACTTTTGTGGGAAAAAAATATTCTTTTTTATTTTCTATAGCGCATGTAATTGCAACACTAATTATATTGTAATTGAATATTAAAAATTACCTTTCCTTTTCAATCTGCAGCCACTGTAAGCTCCCGAGAAGGCAATTCAATATGGCGACCTGGAGCTGTTCTGTACACAGAGTGTGTACTGGACACTCCCCAGAAACATAATTTCCTACTTATGTGATTGGCTCACCAATTTTCCCAGGTTTCAGGCATCCCCTGCACAAAAATGGCATTTTTGGAGAGATACTCCCCATAGGAATATGTCTCTGAAGGGATGCAGCTCAGCAGATTTCCTCATTAGTGCTCTCCAGCTGCACACCTGACAGTTAACGATGAAACCCCTCCCATTAGGGCCCGTTCACACCTAGGCGATTTGCGATCCAACTTGTGTCGCCCCAAGTCGCCTCAAATCGCTTGACATCAGAAATCCCATTGAAATTAATGGAGCCATCTTAATATGCGCTACTCAAGTCGCTCCGACTTCAAGGCTACCTCAGAAAAGGTCCCTGTACTATTTCAAGGCGACTTCAAGGCGATTTGAGCCCACAGAATTTAATGGAAGTCGCCTCCAAGTCGGATCACCATCTATAAAGAAGCGACTTTACAGGAAAAATAAAAATATTTTTTTAAGGCAACCCCCCTCCCTCTCTTCTCTGATTGGCCACAGGCAAAGTGGCCTGGCATGGAGATCGCTTCAGGTCATGTTGCAAGCCGCCCAAAGTCACGCTGAAGTCACCTTGAAGTCACGTTCAAATTGCCTAGGAAAGTCGTCTCTGAAGTCGGAAAGCCTAGGTGTGAACCGGCCCTTAGACCGACTCAGTACAGAGGCACAGACAAACACAGTGATTTCTTCAGAATCGCAAAAGGTAGGAATCTGCAACAAAGGTTGTTCTAAATGTACATAGATCACCGAGAGGGGAATGTTTTTTTCTCAACAAAAGTGGAGTTATACTTTAACCATTAATAACCTATTATACCATCAAAAATTGATGTCCAGACGCACTGTCAGGGCAAACAGCGAGCCATAAAACAGATAAAAATAGGGATTTTGTGGGATATATTCCAATAGTGAGCAATGGTCAAGAACTTTTGATTAAAATGTCATACTTTTATTGCAAACATCATATAAAATTGACATGATCATTCAATAAAAGGAACGATACATAGTGTACAAAATACTCTCATCGTGAATACATCATGGGATTCATTCAGTTCCACCAACTTTCGCAGCTTTCCTGCTTCGTCCAGGGTGGTCCCAATTCATTTAGTATTCTAATGCAAATAACAATCTAGTTTAGCCTCCCCCTGGAGACACCTCTGCAATTGGGTGATGTTCGGGATGCCCAATACACTACAGGGAGTGATGTCAGCTCATCTCCCTGCTCCCCGTGCTGCTCCATCCAGTGCGGGAGGACCTGGAGTCTATGTCGCTGCCGCCCCCTTGTGGGCAGCCTCGCCCCGGACTACCATGGCTGGTGTGGGCATCCGCACCGGAAGTGACGTCAGGGAGACCGCGCCGGTCTCGTCACTTCCTGTGGGACCAGGATATAACCCGGCATGGGAGAGTGTCACAGCCGTGGCCTCTTGTGACGGCGCCAACGCGTGGAGGTGGGCTGGGTGGCCTCCTTTGATCTAGGTGAGTAATGGGATTGCTCTGGGGCATCCACAGCACACCCTGATGGCTATGTTGATCCACCCTGCACCTTATCTGTGGTGCTTGGAAAGGATCACAACCACCGGATGGCGGCTCCATGCTTAATGCAAGGCTGCACCGGATCTAATTTGTATGAGTGATGGTCCACCCTGTGTATAGCTGGTACACTGGGGGGGTCCGTATATACATGTGTACATTGTAGGGTGGAGATAGTTGTGGGGCAATGCCTCACCTTATGGTTATGCTGCATGTATATCTATGGCAGTTTTTAATTTCCTGTACATGTATTTGCCCTTAGGTGGCTGGCTCACACACACACCCCCCCTTCTCCCGTCCTGGACAGGGGTGTAC
>BLSH010421709.1:332897-361340 GCA_018402905.1 Glandirana rugosa
TTACCCCCCCCCCCCTGTTATCTCCATCAGGCATTACTGCGATTTTCAGTGCAGTAAATGGAGTCCGACTTGCAGGGCGACTCAGCACGACTTGACTGTAATAAAAGTCAATGCAAGTCGCCTGAATTCTTTTCTAAGTCGGAGCAACTTGAGTCTCTGGGCAGACTGCCAAGTTCTGAAGTCACAGCTGATAAAAGAAGCTAGAAAGATACAATGTAATTCCTTCAAAGGAATGAACTCCCTTGTATAGAAGATGTTCAGTTTAACCATTTAAAGGCTAAATCTTTTCTGATTTGCTGCTTACAATTAAAAATCCAGTATTTTTTTGCTAGAAAATGACTTAGAACCCCCCAACAATATATATTTTTTTAGCAGAGACCCTAGAGAATAAGATGGCGGTTGTTGCAATATTTTATGTCACACGGTATTTGTGCAGCGGTCTTTCAAACACAATTTTTTTGGAAAAAATGACCCTTTCAAAAAAAAAAAAAAATAATAATAATAAACAGTGCTGTTAGCCCAATTTTTTTTGTATATGTAAGATGTTATGCTGCGAGAATCATGATCTTTATTCTAAGCAAAAAAATTGTGATTCTCATTTTGGCCAGAATCGTGCAGCTCTATGGCACAGCAGCCAATTTTTTTAATGAACAAATGTGTAAAAAGTGCCACGCTTACATAAAAGTTGTAGATGTACAAACAGGACCCCTTACGGAACAAGGGTGACTGCAAATCCCACACTATCGTACCACTGTTCCCCATATAGTCTGGGCATTCGGGGGCTCCACTTGACTGTCTTTTCCCTCATAAATTCTAAAGCGGAATGTATAGCCTGTGACCCTCTCACAGAGCTTATACATTTTGAAGCCATATCTGGCACGTTTGCTGGGAGATATTGCTTAATTACAAGCCTGCCTGCAAAATATACAAAGAACTCGTATGGAGATGTTTTGTTGGTGCGTAAACACATCTGTAAATTTCTGGGACAGGTAATTTATGAGGGTCCGAATTTTGAGGAGCTGATCACAGTCAGCATCGCCCCTGGGATGACAGAGGGTATGGTCACTGAAATGCATAAAACGCATTATTGTCTCGTATCTTCTCCTGGCCATTGCAGCAGAGATCACAGGCAAATAATGAATCGGGTCTGTGGGCCAATGTGACCGCAATAAATTATTTTTTTTTATGCCCAGGTTAGGCTCAAAAAAGTTTTACATTCAGAAACCGAGGTAAGTTTCCACTCGAATGGCAAGGCATGAATTTGGGATGGCGGCAATGAACTGTTGGGCATAAACATTACTTTGGTCCACAATCAGATTATAGAGGCCTTGGGTGAAAAACAGCTCAAAAAAAGTCAAGGGGAATTGTTAAGTGGGCTATTCTGTCCTGAACTCCAGGCTGGGCTGTGAATGGGGGGATTACTGATGGTGCTGCTGAATCTGGGAGCAGCAAATTAGGGCTTGCAAGGACCTCTGGAAGGCTACTATGGGCCTGTGCTCAAATTCTTGGTGGCTGCGGCTGCAGTACACTGCCAGCCCTAGCGACTTCACCAGGTTGTTCTGCACTGCTGGTGCTCACAACTTCACCATGAAATACTGCGGTGCTGGTGTCAAAGGCCAGGATGTATTATACCACTGATGCTTGCCAGATCACCAAAAAGTAGTGCAGTGCTAGTACCTATGCCTTGCTATGTATGAACATAATCATGCGTTTCTAGCACTTCACCAAAATGAGGTTGGGTACACATGGTTTTAGCAGGGACCTCTTCACCACTGTTCAAGCTAGCTTTCTACAGGTTTATAGTCTGGAATGATTCTAACAGTGAGACTTTCCCTCAGCTCTCAACTGTTATGCTCAGAATCCCGTCGCCCTCCTCACGAGTGTACCTTTCTCTGGACATTTTGAGCACTAACTTTTTATAGGTACCTAGTGGTGACTTTGGGGGAAAAAAACTCCTAGCAAGGTATCAGGGACTGCTTGCACGCTAGAAATAAAATTAACTACTAGTGCTAGCAGAGATCAGTTCTGATCAGTGTGTTTTTATGGAAAATGTACAGAGTTGGCAGTGATCAGAAAAATTATATTGACACTGCACTTGGGGGGGGGGGGGCAAACGCTAGTTTTGCCAGTGATCCAGTCTGATCCTTGGGGACACTATACTATTGGGGAAACTAGTATAGTTCTAATAATGATCAAGATACTCATCAGTAAAGACACTATGCTATTAATGGTGGTGATCAGCAACTAAGGCCCCTTTCACACGGGTGGATAGGATTTAGTTTTTAGCTGCGGATAGATGAAG
Source organism: Glandirana rugosa (assembly GCA_018402905.1). Classification (NCBI taxonomy): domain Eukaryota; kingdom Metazoa; phylum Chordata; class Amphibia; order Anura; family Ranidae; genus Glandirana; species Glandirana rugosa. Next base: position 335,200 of record BLSH010421709.1, read on the forward strand.
TTGTCTACCACAGCTATACTCAGACAATGCTTTCCTATGGCCCCATTCACACTCTGCATTTAGCAACGGTTTTGTTACATGAGGTTTTGTGCGATTAGAAAAAATAGATTTGACTGCGTCCAGGAACAATTTATTGCAGCTATCTGCACATAACTGCGGTTAATCACAGTGTACTGTGTCACCCGCAGATAGCAGCAGCAACAAGGAAAGAAAAACAGGAAGCACATCAGAAATGTCAAGAATGTTCCACTGCAGCTAAACGCAGCTGCATGTAAACGCATGTAAATGTAGCTAATCGCAATGTACAACTGCAAGTGATCGCTGTGCTTAGAGTCTTGGAACTTCAAAATAACAAAACATGCTTTTAACAGCTGCAGAACAGCTGCCCGCGTGAAAGGGGCCTTATAGTGTGGCGGACAATCTGACACTAACTGCCACTGGCTGGGAGGGACGCTATTTGACTTCGCTAGTGACACTAATACAGTGATCATTGATTGATAAATACTGTACTAATGACTGCATGGCAATCAAAGGGCTAAATGTGCCTAAAAAGTGTATGCGAATGTAAACGCGCTAGTTTTACTCACACAGGATCTGGCTTTCTTCTCTCCCTGAATGAAAGGGCTCGGGGAGAAAAGAACCGACCAGATCCGGTGTCTACAAACAAGACATAGGGCCATGCTGTCATTAGCTACAGCCGATCAGCGGGTTCATGGCCAAAAAACTGCTGGCAAACTCGTGCTGTAGCCAATCACAACATGGGTCAAAATGGGGCACGTGCATGCACGTCACCAAACCAGGAAGTACACTGTGACATACAGGTATGTTGCAGTGTCTAGCTGTGCCACCCATTCGCAGTATATTTACTGTGTTACTGTAAGCAGGTTGGTAAGTGGTAAAAGAAAAAAGTTTTGGCTATACATACACTTTAATGGCCACAGAAGGTGTTCAAACCCAGGACCTCAGACACAAAAATACTGTGTCAGTGTAAGCTGTCCCTACCACAAATGCATACACTCAGCTTGGAAAGACAAGCATTCGTGTTTATTCCTGTACAGAAAAGATGGGTGAGATAAGAAGAGGTAAAGCTCATGGCAGCTGCAAAACCTCAATAAATCTAATTGGATATGTTTTATGACATGCAAATTAGTTTTTATTTTTAACTTCAGCATCCATGGAACAGTTTCTTTATGAAACTGTAAATGACAAACATTTTCAACAGTGACTGAAAACAGCCGCATATGGAAATCTATTTTCACACACTTTTGTTTACCGAAATGTGTTTTCTACACTGCCCATCTCAGCATGTATGCAATTAGACTTGATGTGTAAATATAGCTGACTGTTAGATATGACACATACAGTACATTCAGCACAGTTGCTGGCAATACACGCAGGTGCTGCTGCTTGTAAACCAATTTAGCCTTACCTCATTAGCTAGGTTGAGTAGGACAGGTGCTGTTGGGTCTGTCGCTATGTCACGCAAGTACCTGAAAGATAACGTGACAAAAATTACTGAATTTAAATAACAGGCCACCTTGGACCATATGCTTATATATGCCAATTTACTATGTACAATATATGATCTAAATCAAGCGCAATGAAAAGGGGATTCTGATAAAGAACGCAGTTTTTAAAGCAAAAGTGAAGAGATATATATATATATATATATATATATATATATATATATATGTGTGTGTGTGTGTGTGCGCACTGCGCTAATGAAAAACACCTATTTAATATTCGATAAACATGCGAATGAGGTGAAACAACTGTCAATGTGAAAAAAAGACAAATAATTCCAAAGTAGTGCACTAATTACTCTACAAATCTCCTAAGGCCTCATGCACACAGAACGTTTTTACAGCAGACGTTTTTCTTCTACAGTCAAACTCCCCATCATGTTATCCTATGTGTCCATGCACACATAGGCTGTTATCAACTGTTTTTGTCTGGAGTGTTTTTGAGCTGCAAAAAAAACCCCAAGACTAGCGGGTTCTGAGAGACTTTTTTCAGCTGTAAAAACGCTCAAATGGGCGAAAACGCGGCTCACCAACATTTTTGAAAGTTTTTGATCCACTGGAAAAAAAAAAAAAACTCTCAAAAATGCTACTGCTGAAAAACGCTTAAAAAGGCTAGAGCAATAACGCTGAAAAAAAAAGGTGAAAAATACACTACAAAGTTACTGACATTTTTAGAATGTGTTTTTAATGTCCTGTGTGCATGAGGACTAAATATTAACATAAAAAGGCCCGTACATAATAAAAAGTGTCCATATATCATATCAAAAAAAAATATGTATATGCTAGCATATGCAAAGCAATATGGTAATATAGTCCAATTTAAAGTGATGAAAAAATATTGTGAAACAAAATTTTGTTGATCCACCAAAATCCTTCACCAAAGTGATGTGTGCCACTTCCACTCCTTGAGAATAAGGCCTCATACACACGGGTGTTCTGAAAAACAAGCTGTAAAGCTAGTACCGACGCCAGGAAAAAAGCCACGTTAAAAAACGCGATTTTATCAGTGTTTTGCATTGGCATCAATGCGCGTTTTTCATCGGCATTTCTCTGCCTCTATTCAAAATCAATGGTCCCCTATGGGAGCCCATTAATTTGAATAGAAGTCGCACCAGAAGTCGGATCATGATGATTTGACTTGCGGTGCGACTTGTGTGCTGAGGATCTTGAAGGGGTACCCCCGCAAAAAAAAAAAAAAAAAAAAAATTGCTTAAGGTTCCCCGCCAAGAGGTACCAGACCCTTCGGTCTGGTATGGATTTTAAGAGGAACCCCCCACTCTGAAAAAATGGCGTAGGGTCCCCCCCAAAATCTTAACTGAGCACACAGCCTGGCAGGCCAGGAATGGGGGTGGGGATGAGTGAGCGCCCCCCTCCTGGACCATACCAGGCCACATGCCCTCAACATGGGGGGGTGGGTGCTTTGGAGCAGGGGGGGCCCTGCGCCCCCCACCCCAAAGCACCTTGTCCCCATGTTGACGAGGACAAGGGCCTCTTCCCGACAAGGAAGCGACAACAACTGTCAGGGTCTGCGGGCGGGGGCTTATCAGAATCTGAAAGCCCCCTTTAACAAGGGGACCCCCAGACCCCGGCCGCCCACCCTATGTGAATGAGCATGGGGTACATTGTACCCCTACCCATTCACCTAAAAAAAAAAGTGTAAAAAAAAAAAAACCAAACACACTATACAGGTCTTTAAAATATTTTATTAAATCAGCTCTGGCGGCTTCTCCCTCTCTGGCTTTTCTTTCTTCTGCTCGTTTGTGGGGTCTTCTTTCTTCTGAGGGGTATTCTATCTTCTGCTCTTTTGCCAGGTCTTCTGTCGCTGTCTTCTTCCCATGTTGGCACAACGCAATCTTCTGAACTAATGGTGTCTTCGCAATCTGCATTGGCAACATGGTGACAAGGTGCTTTGGGGTGGGGGGGTGCAGGGCCCCCTCTGCCCCAAAGCACCCACCTCCCCATGTTGAGGGCATACGGCATGGTATGGTCGAGGAGGGGGGTGCTCACTCGTCCCCACCCTCTTTCCTGGCCTGCCAGGCTGTGCGCTCGGATAAGGATCTGGTACCTCTTGGGAGGAACCCTACGCAATTTTTTTTTTTTCATTTTTTGCGGGGAATCCCCTTCAAGATTCTCAGCACACAAGTCACACCGCAAGTCGGATCATCATGATCCGACTTCTGGTGCGACTTCTATTCAAATCAATGGGCTCCCATAGGGAACCAATGATTTTATACATTTTTATACATACTCCCACCGCCTAGATGGTTAGCAGCGTTAAACACATAAATTTGTCTCACCATACTCCAACAATGTACACACTACTAATGTGGGAATTTTAAAATTGGACTGACCAAATCGTCCAATTGTTCAATTAACCCCACATTGACTAAAAAAGTCAAATCCTGCAGGAAGCGACTGATCAGTCTTTCCAACTCCAACGTCAGCAACACAGTTTATAAGATGAAATAATGGTAAATATAATCTACAGATATCGAATCCCAGACTAATTACCACTAGAGATTTAAGGTTTGGAGAAGTGATATAGTTTCTTTTCCAACTTGATTATATATATATATATATATATATATAGTCAGGTCCATAAATATTGGGACATCGACACAATTCTAATCTTTTTGGCTCTATACACCACCACAATGGATTTGATATGAAACAAACAAGATGTGCTTTAACTGTAGACTTTCAGCTTTAATTTGAGGGTATTTACATCCAAATCAGGTGAATGTTGTAGGAATTACAACAGTTTGTATATGTGCCTCCCACTTTTTAAGGGACCAAAAGTAATGGGAAAATTGGCTGCTCAGCTGTTCCATGGCCAGATGTGTGTTATTCCCTCATTATCCCATTTACAAGGAGCAGATAAAAGGTCCAGAGTTAATTTCAAGTGTGCTATTTGCATTTGGAATCTTTTGCTGTCAACTCTCAATATGAGATCCAAAGAGCTGTCACTATCAGTGAAGCAAGCCATCATTAGGCTGAAAAAAACAAAACAAACACATCAGAGAGATAGAAAAAACATTAGGTGTGGCCAAATCAACTGTTTGGAACATCCTTAAAAAGAAAGAACGCACCGGTGAGCTCAGCAACACCAAAAGAACCGGAAGACCACGGAAAACAACTGTGGTGGATGACCAAAGAATTCTTTCCCTGGTGAAGAAAACACACTTCACAACAGTTGGCCAAATCAAGAACACTCTCCAGGAGGTAGGTGTATGTGTGTCAAAGTCAACAATCAAGAGAAGACTTCACCAGAGTGAATACAGAGGGTTCACCACAAGATGTAAACCATTGGTGAGCCTCAAAAACAGGCAGGCCAGATTAGAGTTTGCCAAACAACATCTAAAAAAGCCTTCACAGTTCTGGAACAAAATCCTATGGACAGATGAGACCAAGATCAACTTGTACCAGAGTGATGGGAAGAGAAGAGTATGGAGAAGGAAAGGAACTGCTCATGATCCAAAGCATACCAACTCATCAGTGAAGCATGGCGGTGGTAGTATCATGGCGTGGGCATGTATGGCTGCCAATGGAACTGGTTTTCTTGTATTTATTGATGATGTGACTGCAGACAAAAGCAGCAGGATGAATTCTGAAGTGTTTCGGGCAATATTATCTGCTCATATTCAGCCAAATGCTTCAGAACTCACCCATCTGCACTTCACAGTGCAGATGGACAATGACCCGAAGCATACTGCGAAAGCAACCAAAATGTTTAAGTGAAAAAAGTGGAATGTTATGCAATGGCCAAGTCAATCACCTGACCTGAATCCAATTGAGCATGCATTTCACTTGCTGAAGACAAAACTGAAGGGAAAATGCCCCAAAAACAAGCAGGAACTGAAGACAGTTGCAGTAGAGGCCTGGCAGAGGGAGGAAACCCAGCGTCTGGTGATGTTTATGCGTTCCAGACTTCAGGCTGTATTGACTGCAAAGGATTTGCAACAAAGTATTAAAAAGTGAAAGTTTGATTTATGATTGTTAATCTGTCCCATTACTTTTGGTCCCTTAAAAAGTGGGAGGCACATATACAGACTGTTATAATTCCTACACCGTTCATCTGATTTGGATGTAAATACCCCCAAATTAAAGCTGAAAATCCATTGTGGTGGTGTATAGAGCCAAAAAGATTAGAATTGTGTAGATGTTCCAATATTTATGTACCTGACTCATATATATATATATATATATATATATATATATTCTTTTATTTCATTTCCAGAAAAATAAAATAAGGTTTACCCTCAGACAATTTTCAAAATATTCAGTTAGAACCCAACTAATATGTGTTAATCGTTAATAATCACTGGTGAAGCAGTTAATGTCCAGTTCGATGTTTAACCCCTCAGGGCTCATCGTCTGTAACAAATAAATCCACTTTGTTTCCCTTTTGGAAAATTCTCTAACTCTATTAGAGCCTCTACAAGCAGGTAGGACCCTTTACACAGCCCAAAATTGTAGAGAGGTGGGGTATTTTGTATGAGAACGCCTGTAGTGTTCTGAGACACTATGATGTTTATATTCTTTTTATATACTGGTTATGTGTTCAACTACTCTTGTTCTTTTTGTACGTGGGCAGGCGAATGCATATACGACATGGGTGGTGTCACAGGTTATAAGATCAGTGATATCATATTCTCTACCTGTAGGATTTGAATAAAATGTGAATCGTTTCTTTGCATTTCCCGCAGGCTACAAAACGACTTTCGATCCCGCCAGAAAGATAGCCCTGACAGAGAATCCAGGACCTTGTCACCAAAACTAGGAGCCCTCCTATAAATAAAGGAGGGTTTTTTTGGGGATTAGAGATTTTTATACCTTATCCATCCTGATAATATACCAATGCCTGGAGAATAGGCTCTCAAACTTCCTTATACTGAATTCAAATCTGAGATGAAACAAGACTGTTTTTTATCAATACCTTTATCAATATGATCACATTGACAAGGTGGATAGAGACCGTTACCTTGCCCTGGTATGTCTCCCCCACTCTCGTAAAGTGACACATCCCTTTCAAATCCTATTTTGTTACATACGTGACCCTACAACTCTGGGCGGTAGAGACAGTCTGTTGTTCCATCACTGTAGAATCTGGGCACTGATGAGGCATAGGCTCAAAATCCCTCCCATAAATACCTCCTCTCCTCTGTGGGAAAATACATGTTTGTCCGAGCTTCTCAATGTACATGATTACCAGTTATGGCTCTCCAAGGGAATAGTCTACATCTCCCAAGTATAATGTGATAAGGCTGTCAAAACTTCAACAACTTAAAGCGCTTGTATGCCCCAAAACATATTTTTTACCTACAGGTAAACCTATAATAAGGCTTACCTGTAGGTAAAAGAATATCTCCTAAACCTGTATGGTTTAGGAGATATTCACCTTGCATGCAGCCGCTGGCGTCGCGGCGCATGCGCAGTGATGTCCCGGCAAAGGCCCGGCTTATAGCGCCGGACCTTGCTGGAAAGACGGGCTCCCGGGCGCATGCACTGGAGTGACGTCTCATGGCTCTGGCCACTCACAGCGCCAGAGCCGCGAACCTGGAAGGATCCCCGAGGGAAAATGTTAGCACCCTCTATGGGGACCGGGCAGCCCTGTCGGATCTTCGTTCTGAGGTATTTCATAATGAGCTAGCATGCAGTGCATACTAGCTCATTATGCCTTTGCCTTATAGGTTTTTTTTGTTAGGGCCCTTTCACACTTGTGCAAGGGCTGCAATTTGACCACAATTTTTTGCCACTATTTTGCCGCATTTTTAGATCTGTTCGACTTTGGTCCAACTTTGTTGCAACTTTGACACAATAAAAACATATTACAAAGTCGTGCAGAAATAGTACAGAAAATGCATCTATATTATTCAGGTGCAACTTTGAGGGTTTAACATTGAAATCTATGGACCTCAAGTTGCATCAAAGTTGGGCCAAAGTAATGCAGGGACTACTTTAAAGTCTGCGCAACTTCAAAGTCATACAGATATGAATGGTACTCATTGGAAATAATGGGGAACGACTTGTTATGCGACTTTGCAGTCCCAAATCGCAGGACAACTTGCACAAGTGTGAAAGGGGTCTTAAGCATACAGCCGCTTTAAAGATGAATTTGAACTCCCAAACTCCGTTTTTCCGTTACCTCCAGCTCCACCACGCACTGACCTCTATGTCTGGTAATTCCACCCCTGATCATCAAATCTATCCCCGCAAAATAATCCTAGGATCAAAATCTAGGAAACTCACTTCTACATTCTATAATTGTTTACTTACACCAACAGCTACAGCCTTAGCATACAAGCTTAAGGGCCAATGGGAGGTGGACGTTGGGGAGATGGACAAGGCGGAATGGAAGGATGTACTTGATTCCTGTAAATTGGTCTCTCCTAAGCTATCAGATCATATAACGCAGCTCTACATATTGCACAGATCATACTTGACCCAACCGCATAACCAGGTACCGCACAAATCTTTATCAATATGGATCCGATTCTCCAGGAATTAGTCCCTCGGGATGGCCAATATCCTCTGGATCACTTGATCTATCTGCACCTCTGAGTATCCCTTCTGTATAAATTTCCTTTTAATGGTATCTGATTGTTCTAGAAACTCACTGTCAAAAGTGCAGTTCCTTCTGATGCGCATTAGCTGACCACCACATAGGATGGCGACCACTTCTAATTGATAGATAGCTATTGCTATCTGTAGTTTAAAATCAACTTTTGTGGCTAAAAAAATCATCTTTCCTATAAATAGTCAGATCCAAGAAATTGATGGTATCAGTGCTGTACTGGTAGTCTAATTTAATATTGTTCTTATTATTGTTAAGATGATGCATTAACTGATGAAGTGATTGTTCAGTGCCCTCCCAAATGAATAGCAAATCGTCAATGAATGTCGTGTAGAATCGTAATTCGGGTCTAGATTCATAGAAAAACAAAACAATCCTCCCACTCAGTCATAAAAATATTAGCAAGACTTGGGGCAAATTTAGCACCCATAGCTACACCGCTTATCTGGCCATCATAATGTCTCAGAACACTACAGGCGTTATCATGCAAAAGACCCCTCCTCTCTCCAATTTTGGGGTGTGGATAGGGTTCTACCTACTTAGAGACCTTTCCAAAAGAGAAACGAAGTGGATTTATTTGTAAAAGAGGAGGAGCCCTGAGGGGTTAAACATGAAACTGGACATTAACTGCTTCATTAGTGATTATAAATTATTAAAGTAGCTGTTAAGTGAATCTAACCTGTATACACCATCAGCACTGCCTCCTATTGCAGTGCCCCCCTCTGTGTATGATTTATAAAAATAAGTGCTGCAAATACCTCATTTCACAGCCGAGACTGCGATCATATGATCGGCTGGCTTTCTCCTTTCTTCTTCTGACAGATGCAGCGGGTGGGGCCGAGATTCCTCTGCTGACGTCAGTCAGGAGGGGAGGAGGAGAGGAGGAGAGAGCTGGCAGGTCATGTGAACGCAATCTCGGCTGTGAAATGAGGTATTTGCAGAATGTATTTTTAAAAATCCTACACAGAGGGGGACCCTGCAATAGGAGGCAGTGATGATGGTGTAAACAGGGTAGTGTTATGCAAGCAGCATGGGGGGGGGGCACTGTCACAAGCAGATAGGGGAAGTGAAAGGAGGACACGGGAGTAGAGAGGAGAGCAGATAGCAGGCTGCGGGTGATGGAGGCACGTACGGATGACTCCAGTTTCAGTTCTCAGCTGCCCCGATCTATCATAGTACAGGGGGAAGGGTGTAGCCAGGCAAGATTAGCCAGGTTTTTTAGGTGTTACAGGGGGTCAAATGACACAGGACAAGCACTGTGTTGGGTTCTAACTGAATATTTTAAGAATTGTTTGAGGATAAATTTTGGAAATGAAATAAAAGATTATATATATACACACACACGCACATATATATCATATATATATATATATATATATTTTTTTTTTAGAGATATTTTATATAGATTATACATTATTATAAAGTTTGTAAAAGCAACAGTATCACTCTTCGAAACCTTAAATCTGTAGTGGTAATTAATCTGGGATTCACTATCTGTAGAATATATTTACCATTATTTCATTTTATAAACTGTGTGTTGCGGACTTTGACGTTGGAAAGACTGATCAGTCGCTTCCTGCAGGATTTGACTTTCTTAGTCAATGTGGGCTTAATTGAACAGTTTGATGACTTGGTAAGTCCAATTTTAAAATTCCCACATTAGTGGTGTATACATTGTTAGAGTATGGTGAGACACATTAATGTGTTTTCCGCTGCTAACCATCTAGCCCGTGGGAGTATGTATAACGTTATATTTGTAATTTTAACTGGCAATAGGCAGGTTAATTGGACAGATGGACAGTATTGCGGTGGCCCAGGTCCATTGACTTACAGCTTTACCAAATTTACTCACTATGAGCTAAAGTGGTGAGGAGGAGGATAGTTAAGCTTAGTTGCCGTGCCGTGTCGCCACCCTCTGTGACGAAGTTTGAAGCGACAAAACGTGCTGGGGCGTGGCTACACCTGTGTGTAGAAAGCTATGAGATCTCAACACTTCGTCATCTAACATGTTTGGAATTTTAACAAGGCGATTTGAATCCTTTATGATGGTGTCTTAATTGATCTGGATGGAGATTGGCGTGTTTAAGCAGCTCTTCAATAACATCTAATAAGGCAATATTTTCCAGACACGAGAGTGAATGGCAACAGCATCTGGTGAGTTTTATTCTTAAGGAGTGGAAGTGGCACACATCACTTTGGTGAAGGATTTTGGGGGATCAACGAAATTTTGTTTTTATTATGTATGGGCCTTTTTATGTTGATTTTACCACAGTGTTAATATTTAGGAGATTTGTGGAGTAATTAGCGTGCTACTGTGGAATTATTTGTCTTTTTTTCACATTGGCAGTTGTTTCACCTCATTTGCAAAAGTAATGTTAGGATTAGGTTCCTGAAGTACAGCTGTCATGGAATAGCAAGCAATTCTGGATGCCCACAAGTTGCTTTACTTTTCTAACAGCCCAATGATTCAGTGTTCTGGATGTACATTTCCCTCTCGTTTTCCAGGTCTACAGCCTGATCCCACCCCCCTACTGCCTCTTGTGCTTCACAATTTGCCAATTAAACTCATTACAGAAATGAGAGACAATGACCCGAAAAGCAGTGGGAGGGGGTAGAGCCAGGCTGTCTAACTGGAAAATGGGTTGAAACTTACATACCGGAGTGACTCAGGGAACTATTTAAATAAATACATAAATGGGTTCTGCTTAGAAAGAATGCATAGTATTCTCAGTAATTACAGCGAAACCTTGGATTGAGAGTAACTAGGTTTGAGTATAACTTGGTTTGAGAGCGTTTTGCAAGACAAGCAACATTTTCTTATAAACTTTGACTTGATAAATAAGCGATATCTTGATATACGAGTAGCGTCACGTCACAACTGAGTATAAAAGAGTAGAGAGGCGCCTCCAAGTGTAGCAATATGGTTACATTCAATGAAGGTACAACATTTAGCAACTCACGTGGTTGATGATTTAGACAGGCACTAACCGGTATCTAAGTATGCAGGCAAAAGCTGTCCACATAAACCATCACCGCCATCGACGTCATCCCTTCCACTCTTCGCCCCACGAGTGTTTCAAGCCTCGCTTTCAGATTGCTCTACTGCAAGGAAGTCTTCCCAGTCACGATTGCAGACTGACAGCGATGAGAGTCGGCGTTGGAGGATGAACTATGTGGACTGCTTGCATACTTCGATGTGCCTCTTTTAATCATCAAACATGTGAGTTACTAAATGTTGTACCTTCATTAAATGTGACCATATTGCTACACTTGGAAGCGCCTCTCTTCTTTTTTATACTCTGCAGCTCTTGCTGGATTTTGCTTCTATTCCCCTTGCGGAGGCTGCCATTTGTGGATGGACATTTTATGGTTACACAACCTATCACATTGCTATAATCTTTTTATATGGACTATAAACTGAAGGATTTAAAAAATAAATGGTTGTGGAATGAATCATCTGAGTTTCCATTATTTCTTATGTGGAAATTTGCTTTGATATAGGAGTGCTTTGGATTACAAGCATGTTTCCTGAACAAATTATGCTCTCAATCCAAGGTTTTACTGTATATTTATATCCATGGTGGTTGGATATACCACGTTTTTATAAACAGGTCCCGATGTGGATGATGTCCTATCTCAACAGCTGTTAAGCAGTAAGGATGTGCTCGCGCGTGTTCATAAGTGCACGTGCCCAAGCCCGCCGGGAAGTGAAACCTGCACTGCACTAATCACAGGCAGGGAGACATTCACTGATCACTGCAGCTGCGCATCGGGGAAATGTCTCCCTGACTGTGATTAGTGCAGTGTTCACTACCTGGAGGGCTCGGGCACGTGCACTTGCGAACACGCCCTAGCCCATCCTTATTAAGGCGGAGGTTGAAAATAGCCAAGTCAAATACAGAGTGGTGACCTACAAATCTCTACATTTAAAGAGGAAGTAAACCCAGATGGGGTTTACGTCCTCTATGTTCCCCTGGCATAGTAGCCCAGTATGTGCCACTTACCTGCAAACGAAGCCTGCGGCATCCAGCGCTGTCCCCTCTGTTGGCAGCGTCCATCTTCTGCCCCTCTTCCTTCCGGGGCCGCGATTCCGGCGCTGTGACTGGCTGGAGTTGTGTGACGTCACTTCCGCGCTTGTGTGCGGGAGCCGCCAGTCACGGCACGGTCGCAGTGGAGGAACGGCACGCATGACGTCAGCACAGCTTCAACACTGCATATCTCCTGAACCGTACAGGTTTAGGAGATATGCAGTGCACCTACAGGTAAGCCTTATCATAGGCTTACCAGTAGGTTAAAGTGGCTGTCACAAATTGACAACCACTTTAATAGCATTACAAATATATGGGAGAACAAGCATTACAATTTGGAAATCACATCTAACATGATATTGAGACAAACACTGTCATAACAGCTTAAAATGTCTCTTTAGAAAAATACACGTTTTCCTTTTTAAAAGGTTAAGTTCCCTCACAACAGATAGCCCGGGTATAGCTGGAACCCATTGGGCTTAGTGACTTGCTGGCTTCTTTTCCATCTTGGAGACCCTGGCTGAGAAATGCCCCTTTGGTCATTCATGCCCACTTTGAAGTTTAGGAGATTTTCATCCAGCTTTGCTTAATGCGTAAATATGTTTGAAAAAGAAAAGAGAACAAATCAGTAAACTTGTTTGTATTTACCTCATGGTTGGAGTTCCACTGCTTTCTGCAATTCTCTCTTTCTCAGCAGCACTGGATCCCTGGGCCGGTAAAATGTCTGTGTATTAAAAGCCAGCTTCTACAGTATTTGTAGCTGCTGACTTATATATTTTTTTTGACAGGATACTCTTTAAAAAAGAACTCCAAGCTCATGATTTTTTCAGCATTTTAAAAAGTAGCAAAAGTAGTTTAAGTAGTAGTAATGTTTCGTAATATTTTAGACCAGAATTTCCTTGATTTAGGCCCAATATAGGTTACCAGGTATATTGGCATAGCTTCATTTTTAGAACTTGTTTGGTGTAAAAACTATAACTTATAAACCTGCTTATTAGCTAAAATTGTGCAGGTAACATTTATATTAAGAGCTCATTTATATCCTTGAAGTGGGTTAACCCAGGCGAGTTACATCATGCATTAACTTGCTTTGCATTAAATGACGTGTATTAATACACAATATGTGGTATTAACCTAATGCAGAAGTGTGATTTATTTAAAGCACAGGTTAAAGTGACACTAAACTATATCCTTATTCTCCAAAAATAATTCATACACATCGCTTGCTGACCGGGCCTTTTTCTGACATTTGTTGCTTACAAGTTAAAAATCAGTATTTTCTGCTAGACAATTACTTAGAACCCCAAACATTATATATTTTTTTAGCAGAGACCCTAGAAAATAAAATGGCGTTTGTTTAAATTTTTTATGTCACACGCTGTTTTTGCGCAGCGGATTTTCAAACGCATTTTTTTTTTTTGCAAAAAATACACTTTAATGAATGAAAAAAAACATAATATATATACCCCAATAATTTTGTATAATATGAAAGATGATGTTTCACAGAGTAGATACCCAACATGTCATGCTTTAAAATTGCGCACGCACATGGAATGGCGCCAAACTACAACAATTTAAAAATTTCTACAGGTTACCAGTTTAGAGTTACAGAGGAGGCCTAGTTCTAGAATTATTGCTCTCACTCAGACATTTGCAGCGATAACTAACTAGCACGCAGGGACAGGACTTAAACATCTTTTTTTTTGAACTGTCCCTTTAAAAAATATTTTTTGATCATTTTTATTGCTATAGCAAGGAATGTGAACATCCCTTGTGATAACAATACGGCATGACAGGTCCTCTTTACGCAGAGATTGAGGGTCTAAAAGACCCCAAATCTCTCCTCTACCCTTAAACTTAACTTTTTTTTTATCTTCTGCTTTAAGAAAAAAAACATGTTTACATGGCTCGAGAACCGGAAGTGACCTTGACGTGGCTCTGGTCCTCCAAAGGGCAAAGAGATGAGCGGTGGCCATCTAGCCATCACTCATCTCTATACAAAAACACAGCCAATGCTGGATGGTTCCTGGGCTCATCGAATGGTAACGTTAGCCCAGGAACCACCAGGATCACTTTAATTAGAAAGCTGCCTCATAAGGAAAAAAAAAAAAAAAGATACCAGAGTTATGGTTTTCTAGCTGCAGCCATAACCCCGGTATTTAACAACAAAATCATGACGTTCATTTACAGTTAGGGGGTCGGGAACTGGTTAATGACTGAGCAGGGCAGGTTAATTATGGTCATGTCCGCTGCACTATGCACACTACAAACCTCATAGTCCATCTCAGGAGCTAGCAATGGATGGGCTGAACGGCTATGTTCATACATACATTTGGACCATGGAGAATGAATATAACCACTCTCTAAGAAGTCAGTTTTTGAAAAACTGGAGATTTGGGCAAGGGCGAAAACAATAGAAGGGACTTTTTGGGTTAAGAATACAACATAATTTGTTTTAAACCCAAGTTTGGTGTCACTTTACCTGATTTATTAATATTGCCAGAGAAAGACAAACATATTACCATTTGTAGTAAAATTCCACAGTGTCTGGAGCATGATGCCTTGCATGAGTCCTTTTCATAAGCTTCTGCAATAGGGATTAAAAGCAATATATTATAGCAAAATATAAAATAAAAAAAAGTATCCCTGTACATAATTGGAATATTTTTATAGTTTATAGCAGGGGTCTCCAAACTTTCTAAACAAAGGGGTTACTTTACTGTTCTTCGGGGTTTAAGGAGCAGGACTGTGAGCAGTGGGAGCAGAAACATCCCCGGGGTCAGTGTCAGTAAATTATGTCCCATTATTGATTTTAGTGCCTCATTTATGGTGTCAGTGCGAGGAATAGTGCCCCATTATTGGTGTCAGTTGGAGGGATAGTGCTCCATTTATGGTGTCAGTGCGAGGAATAGTGCCCCATTATTGGTGTCAGTTGGAGGTATAGTGCCCCATTTATGGTGTCAGTGTGAGGGATAGTGTCCCATTTATGGTGTCAGTGTGAGCAATAGTGCCCCATCATTGGTGTCAGTTGGAGAAATAGTTCCTCATCGATGGTGTCACTGGGAGGAATGGTGCCTACATCACTGGTGTCAGTTGGAGGAACAGAGCATCATCGATGGTGTCAATGGGAGGAATGATGTCTTATTATTGGTGTCAGTTGGAGGAATACTGTAGAGTGCCGTTGATGGTGTCCCATCATTAGTGTCAGTGAGAGGAATGGTGCCCCATCATTGGTATCCATTGGAGGAATAGTGCACCAAAGGCTCAATAAAGGCAAGAAAAATGCCGCTTTTGTACCCCAGGACACAGTTTGGACACCACTGGTTTATAGGATTTGGTAAAAAAAAATCTGAAATATGTTTATTTTTTCATTACCAATGTTTGCTGCACTACACTTACTTCAGGATTATGCTCTCCATTTAAAATCTAGGCATAAGTATTCTAAATTACTCCATGACATTTGCAATTTGGTTGCCAAGCCTTAAAAGATTTTAAGCAGTTTTAACCTTTATGCCCTGTACACACAAACTTCAGCTTATATAAAAATGCACTGGGCATAGCACACTTTCACAAAATATTTGCAAAGCTTTCAGAAAATTTCAAGCAGCTTTCTTCTTCAGCTGGAGATGTGCTTTGAGTACATTAGCACTACTTAAAACGTGTTGAACGCCTACAGAAAGCACTACCAAAGTTTCCTGGTTTCTTTTTTTTTTATGCAAACATTCAAAAAAATTGCAAGTTAAAAACAGTGCATGCATGTTTTGCAAAACAATGCATCTTATGACTTTTTTTAATAGATTTCCCAGCTGCTGTGCAAATGTACCAGTAAGACCTAGGATTCCCTAATTCTCCATGGCATAATCTTTGCTGGTTGCATAGCTCAGAGGTCATAGGCTGTCTACACCTTACTTTTATTATGTTATTATGCTCCTAATTTTGCATAAGGGGAAATTACCGAACAGAACAATGTGCATTTCACCAGTTCTGCCTGGCCTTCTCCCTTCTCATTTGATAAACAGCAGCATTTAGCAAAATGAGGAGCTGATAAAAGATAAGAAGATATAGGGTGGGGATAGAACCACCCTACAGCATGCCAGATATCTTGAAAATAAGAAAGTAGTTCATACAGAAAACTTGTAAGGGAATGACATCACATTATGTTACTTCCCTCAGATGGTAGCAGTGCCTTCATCTCTGCCCAATAGTGGTAAGGAAGTAAATGGTACACAAAGAAAAATAAGTTGCGCTCAAGAAATAAACAAACCGCAAATGGTCAAAGAAATGTATAAAACAAGTTTCTTTATAGTCCAAAAGCACAATAGCTAAATTCACAGAATCAAATAGCCACGAAACCAACGGAAGAAACCCATCTTAGGGGTGATAGTGAATGTGAATTTCAAAAGGGGAATCCTCCACCCTGTGAGAACCACCGAGATAAAGGTATAAAATGTACTCTTACCACAGAGCATGGACCCTCTGATTATGGAAGGTCACATGAGCCTTAGTACATCCATCATTGATGAGATCCAAGGAAAGATGATGTGCGTCTCACATGTAGTTCCTTCTGGTCTGGACTTCTAATCATCCGGATACTCCAGTGGGAAGCCAAATAAAGAAAAAGGAGCTCCAATAGTGTAAAACCTTCTTACAGGATTTTTATTGTGCTAAAAATTGCACTTGCACATTCACAAAGAATGAATCTCATCAATGGTGGATCTACTGAGGCTCATGTGACCTTCTGCATTTATGATGTTTATTTTTTCAGCACAACTTATTTTTCTTTGTCACTTTTTAGTTGTGTGTATATCTCACAATATTTGTTGCAGCCCAGAAAGTTATAAAGTAGAGGACATGTCATAAAATCCAATCTCAAGTTCACATTGGCATGATCCCATAAATTAATATGGTATTTAAAAAAGAGTAGTGGACTTGGTTATGCCAAATGAGAACAGAATCAAAATAAAAATCTATATACATTTTTTTTTACACATAAAATATTGTCATAGGCACAATATTAAAAACATAAATATGCATAAAGAAACTAGAATGAAAATCTGATGGTTACATGTACTTGAAACTGGTCTACGCCTTAACGTGGAAACCCCAGCTTCTTCAGGGCCATACATATATTGCAAGTGTGTTATATACAGAGTTTCTTACTCAATATCATAATTTATCAAAACATAGGAGGGGAATATAGGTTCTGTCTCAGATGTTTTACCTATCGGCCCATAGGATATAGTCCGGACCTATAAAGGTAGTAAACATAAATATGCAAAAAGGGAAATATAAATATCCGGTGTGTAGCAATATACTCCCAGTATCTATTTAAGACAGAGGGGATAAATCCAAAATACTTTGCCAGAGGAGATAAAAACAGTTGTGCTCATAAGTTTACATACCCTGGCAAAATGTATGATTTCTCTGCCATTTTTCAAAGAATATGAATGATAACACAAAAACATTTCTTTCACTCAGGGTTAGTGTTTGGGTGAGGGCATTTATTATCAATCAACTGTGTTTACTCTTTTTAAATCATCATAACAACAGAAACTACCCAATGACCCTGATCAGAAGTTTACATACCCTGGTGATTTTGGCCTGATAACATGCACACAAGTTGACACAAAGAGGTTTGAATGGTTATTGACGCGTTTTTTAACCCAACACAACTCCTGTCTCTTTAATGTGCAATTAGCAGCATGGTGCTTTTGCTTTTTAAATTATCCCTCTGTATCCCCTAAAATATCAGTTTGATAATGCCAGGTTATGACTTCCCCTGAGTACTGACTACCCTTGTATATGGCTTATCCTGAGAGCAGGGGTCTGTGCTATCTGTGTCACTAGCAGCTCTCCCTATGCCTGTCTTCAAATCCCCCCTCCCTTTTCCCCTCCCTCTCCCTCTCCACACTTAGCTTCTGCTCTTTGCCCTCATAATTAACTCTAAGGCTTCATGCACACAGGACGTTAAAAAAAAAAATCCTAAAACGTCAGTAGCTTATCAGTGATGTTTTTCAGCGTTTTTGCGCCGGCGTTAATGAGCGTTTTTTAGGGCTGGAGTCAATGGGCTTTTTTTTTTGTTTTGTTTTTTTTATTCTTTCTTCAATGGACACAAAACGTCCAAAAACTTTGGTGAGTGGCATTAGTGGGCATTTTTGGGTGTCAGAGTGTTTTTACAGCTGAAAAACGTCCAAAAGAACCCTCAGGTCTTGGGTTTTTTTTACAGCTCAAAAACATCACTGCTAAAAACAGTTGATAACAGCCTGTGTGTGCATGAACACATAGCATAACATGATGGAGGGTTTAATGACTGCAGAAAAAAACGTGTGCAGCTGTAAAAACGTCAAAAAAACGTCCCGTGTGCATGAGCCCTTAGTTCAAAAAAGTTCAAAAAACGTCAGTAGCTTATCAATGATTTTTTCAGCTGTTATTAGCGTTATATTACCGGCATTTTTGCGTGTTTTTTTAGCGTTTTTAAAGGGCCAGCGTTTTTTTTTTTCTTTTCCCCTTAATTGATCTAAAATGGCCAAAAACATTGGGGATCAACATTTAGCCGCATTTTTGAGCGTTTGAACGTTTTTACAGTTGAAAAAAAGTCTCTCAGAACCCACTGGTCATGGTGTTTTTTTTACAGCTCATAAAACGTCACTGCTAAAAACAGTTGATAACAGCCTATGTGTGCATGAACACATAGGATAACATGATGGAGGGTTTATTGACTGTAGAAAAAAAATGTCTGAAGCTAAAATCAGCTGCTGTAAAACCATCAAAAAACATCCTGTGTGCATGAGGCCTTAGAAGAATAAGTTTCCTGTGTCTGTTATATCAGAAATATTCTCATCTATGTAGATAACACAGCATGGCTCCGTCTCTCCAGCTGACATCAGCAGCAGTGCTCAGCCTCTCCCTCAGGACTTCTGAGCTGAGAGTGAAAAGCACAAAAACGACAACTGATCCTAGTAAGGTGGTGTATTATCTATACAGAGAAGTATATATGTTATAACACAGACACAGGGCAACTTCTTGTTATAATACAGAGCGGATGGGAACTTTTTATACAAGTGACTTAAGGTGGTTGTCAAGTCATGACACCCACTTTAAACTACAGGTAAGCCTATAAAAAGGCTTACCTGTAGGTCCTGAGAATATCCTGCAAGTTTAGGAGATATTCCCTGTATCTGCATGTGCCGATGTCATCGGCATGTCATTGAAGAAACAGCCCGACTGGGCCATTTCTTCACTAAGTGTGCTGTAAATGACGACTCCTGTGCACATGCGCGGGAGTGACGTCAGCGCGGCTCCTGCCAGTCACAGCGCTGGAGTCCACGCTGTGATTTGTCGGAGCCTAAGATAACGGAAGACAATGGGCACAACATGACCCCAGTCACAGCGGGGCTTGGGGACTGCTGCAACAGCATCAATCTAAGGTAAGCATTTCATAATGAGCGGATATGCGATGTATACTATACTAGCTCATTATGCCTTTCTCTTGCAGGTGTTTTTTTTTTTCGCAAGCATTGACAACCACTTTAACAACCACTTTAAAGGTAACCATCCTCACCTGTGATCTGTTTGTTTGTAATTAGTGTTTGTATAAAAGGTCAATGAGTTTCTGAACTCCTGACAGACCCTTGCATCGTTCATCCAGTGCTGCACTGATGTTTCTGGATTCTGAGTCATGAGGAAAGCAAAGGAATTGTCAAAAGGATCTGCGGGAAAAGGCAGTTGAACTGTATAAAAAAGGAAAAGGATATCAAAAGATATCCAAGGAATTGAAAATGCCAATTAACAGTGTTCAAACCATAATCAAGAAGTGGAAAATGAGGGGTTCTGTTGAAACCAAACCATAGTCAGGTAGACCAACTAGAATTTCAGCCACAACTGCCAGGAAAAACCCATAAATAACTTCAGGGGAAATACAGGACTCTCTGAAAACATGTGGTGTGGTGGTTTCAAGATGCACAATAAGGAGGCACTTGAAGTTGCCAGAAGTAAGCCATTACTACGCAAATGTTACAAAGCATCCAGCTTACAATATGTCAAACAGCACAGAGACAAGCCTCTGGCACAAAGTCATTTAGAGTGATGAGACCAAAATTGAGCTTTTTGGCCACTAGCATAAATGCTACATTTGGAGAGGAGTCAACAAGGCCTATGATGAAAGGTACACCATTCCTACTGTGAAACACAAAAGTGGATCGCTTATGTTTTGGGGATGTGGGAGCTATAAAGGCACCGGAAATTTGGTCAAAATTGATGGCAAGATGAATGCAGTATGTTAACAAAAAATACTGGAGGAACATTTGCATTCATCAGCCAGAAAGCTGCGCATGGGACATACTTGGACATTCCAACTTGACAATGATCCAAAACACAAGGCCAAGTCAAACTTGTCATTGGCTACAGCAGAATAAAGTGAAGGTTCTGGAGTGGCCATCTCAATGTCCTGACCTCAATATCATTGAGCCACTCTGGGGGGATCTCAAACGTGCAGTTCATGCACGGTAGCCCAAGAATTCCCAGGAATTGGAGGCTTTTTGCCAAGAGGAATGGGCAGCTTTACCATCTGAGAAGATAAAGAGCCTCATACACAAAAACCACAAAATACTTCAAGCTGTCATTGATGTTAAAGTGTGCAATACACGGTGTTAAGAACTGGGGTAAACTTTTGATTAGGGTCATTTAAGTAGTTTCTGTTGTCATTATGATTTAAAAAGAGTAAACACAGTTGATTGATAATAAATGGCTTTAGCCAAACACTAACCATGAGTAAAAGAAAAGTGTTTTGTGTTATCATTCATATTCTCTGAAAAATGGCCAAGAAACCAAATTCTGCCAGGGTATGTAAACTTATGAGCACAACTGTACTTACCATAATACCAGCATATATGATCATCACAGAGATGCCTGGTTTCCTTGGTATTTTGGATTTATCCCTGGTCTTAAATTGATACTGGGATTTACATTGTTCGGAGTATATTGCTATACACCAGATATTTATCTTTCCCTTTTTGGATATTTATGTTTACTTCTACCTTTTGTGACGGTATGCAAGGCGAAGTGGTAGACGGATGCTACCTGCCGCCTCCTATGCATTCATATGGACTGGATTCAATAGAGTCCGGTCCGGATTTTACCAGCCATCATGGCAGGGCTGGTTTCGGTCCGGAGTTTGTGGTCCACTGGAGTCCACCAGCAGATGGCTTAAATAACCAGGAAGAAAACACACACTAGCTCTGACCTTCTGACCTAGAACTCAGAGAGAGATCTGAGGGAGCTCAGTGTCTGTTTGGATTTTAAAAGACAAGGTTTGCATTTTGGCTTATGTTTTGTGGGTGTGAGGGGCCAGCCCCACACCGTATAGTGAGTAAACTATAATGTTTAGTTTAGCGCCAGACGGCAAGGATTTATTTTCTGTTCTGTCTTTTAAACCTGCAAATCTTTTACCAATAAACCTGGCAAGCCACCAGATTTTAGAGAAAGTTGCTGGACGCTGACTATTTTCCTCAGGAAAGTTGATCCCCACGAGCCAATTTCCCACACGTGGTGGAGTTCAGCGGGCATCTTTCCAAGATGGAGGAAATATTGAAGACCCTGTTACAAGCCAATGCAGCTGAGCGGGAAACCAACCGCCAGGTCGCAGATAACAGTGGATTCAAAGTTGGTACGCGCCTTTAACCACATGCAGATTTTGACACCTGCGGATGACGTGGAGGCATATCTCACAACTTTTGAAAGAGTCGCTCTTCGTGAAGGATGGCCAAAAGAACAGTGGGCGGGACTGTTAGCACCATTCTTGACCGGTGAACCACAAAAAGCCTACTTTGATCTGGAAACAGATAAGGCCCAGGACTATGAGACCCTAAAGGCAAAGCTACTTCCACGCCTAGGGGTCACCATGGCCGACTGGGCCCAACGGGTGCATCAGTGGACCTACCGCACCAACAAGCCACCTCGCTCGCAGATGTTTGACCTGGTCACCTCACCAGAAAGTGGCTACAGCCGGAGGCTTTGCCAGGTCCCCAGATTGTGGAGTGCGTGGCCATGGGCCGCTATCTACGTGCGCTCCCTGTTGCTTTGAGGAAGTGGGTCAGTCATGGGGACCCCAAAACCACCAACCAACTCATGGACCTCGTGGAGAGATACACTGCTGCTGGGGACTTGTTGCACCCATCTGCACCCCAATCCAATGTATCTAGGGGTGAAAGATTGCCCGACAGACCCAGTAAAACTGTTCCAGGGTTCAGGGGCATGGGAAAATTTGATAAGACTGCTACAGTTAAAGAGACGGTGGGCTCTAGACCTGGAGACTGGCCAAAGAAGCCAGGAAGGTCTTGGGGACCCTGGAAAGGACTGGGTATAGAGCACATACAGTGCTACTGATGCCATGCATTGGGCCATATTGCTGCCAATTGTCCCTTGAATGATGAACCCATGCAATGTGATTATACTTATGTAAAGAGACGCCTTTCTCTTTTTGCACAGGTCGCATACACAGCATCATGTTCAAATCACATGGAGAAGCAAATGTGTGTGAAATTTGTTGATGAAAAGTCAGTCACTGCACGACTCTGGTAGTGTGGTAATGTTGGTAAAAGGAAATTGTGTAAATCCTGCAAGGTTACACCCTAGCACTGTCGGGGTCCTTTGCATCCATGAGGACACTCGTGACTACCAGACGGCGATGGTTGAGATTGACACCCCTTGGGGCAGTGTGACTCATTCAGTGGGGGTAGTACCTTCACTGCTATATGATGCCCTAGTGGGCAGGGATTTTCCCCATTTTTGGAGGTTATGGGAAGGCACAGGGAGTCTGGAGGATATCACGCCCCCTGCCGCAGAAGCACGGGAACTCTCGCCCGACCTTTTTTGCCAAATGGAAGGGGAGACTGGTGGCAGGACCAAGGAAGGAGGAGACCCTCTTCCTTTTCCTGTACTGGCTGGGGAGCTGGAAGATAGCTCCCAGCTAGGGGCTAATGACTCTGACTGTGAGCGTGAACAGAACGTAGTACCCAACTTGGGTCCGGAGAGAGGACTTCTGTACAGAGCAACTACGGGATGTCACTCTTCTTAGAGCCAGAGAAAATGTGAAGGCGATGGATGGGGAACCTGTGGACCCTAATTGGGGAGTGTCTTTTCCCTACATGGCTCTTAAAAATAATTTGTTGTATCAGGTGGTGAAACGAGGGGAGGACGAGGTGGAAGAGCTAGTGGTTCCCAAACCCTTTCGTAGGATGGTGCTAGATCTAGCCCATGGACATGTAATGGGGGGACATCTGGGGAGGGATTAGACCAGGGAGAGAATAACCCAGAGATTCTTCTGGCCCGGGTTGCATGCAGATATCAGAGTATTGTGAATCCTGCCCTGAGTGTCAACTCTTGGCGCCCTCACACATTTTCGTAGTCCACTTGTTCCATTGCCCATAATTAAAGTGCCTTTCAAAGGAATTGGCATGGATCTCGTAGGACCCGTAGTAAAGTCTGCCCGGGGACACCAGCACATCCTGGTAATTCTAGATTACGCAACCCGCCATACCCTTGCAGAACACCTCCACTGAGACCATTGCCAGGGAGTTGGTCCTGGTGTTTATTCGGTTGGGCATCCCTAAAGAGGTCTTAACGGATCAGTGTACCCCGTTTATGTCCTGTGTAACCAAGGAATTGTGCAGGTTGTATAAAATGTCCCATCTCCATACCTCGGTCTACCACCCCCAAACGGATGGACTTGTGGAGAGGTTTAATAAAATGCTCAAAAGCATGTTGAAAAGGGTAGTGGAGAAACATGGGAGAGATTGGGATATGTTGTTGCCGTACCTCATGTTTGCCATACGAGAGGTTCTACGGGGTATTCCCCCTTTGAACTCTTGTATGGTAGACATCCCAGGGGGCTGCTAGATGTCACAAAAGAGACGTGGAAAGGAGAGGCCACCCCATATAGGAGCATCATCGAGCATATTTCTTTGAATATGCTCGCAGCAGTCCTGACCCTGGTGCGAGAACATAAAAAAAGTTTGCCATAGGCCTGGAGGAGGCCAAATACCTTGGGTATGTTATTGGTCGGGGACTGATCAAGCCCCAGACCAATAAGATCGAGGCAATTCAAAAGTGGCCCCAACCGGTGAATAAAATACAGGTCTGTGCCTTCCTGGGGATTACAGAGTATTACAGGCAGTTCATACCAGACTTTGCCACTTTGTACAACCGGTGCTTGTGACCGGAGTTTGTTGTACAAACAGACGCCTCTGAGATGAGACTAGGTGCTGTTCTGTCCCAGATCAGAGACAGTGAGGAGCACCCAGTCGTCTACTTAAGCAGGAAGCTTAACAGGCATGAGAGGAACTATGCCATTGTGGAGAAGGAGTGCTTGGCTCTCAAGTGGGCCTTAGAGGCGCTGAAGTACTACCTCTTAGGAAGGTTGTTTAGGCTAGTCACCAACCATGGCCCTGAAGTGGATGTGTGACAGGAGGGAGAAAAATAACAAAAACATTGGAAACATTGGAACACTGGGCAGGAAGACTCCAGAGCAATGCGGATGCCCTCTCCCAGGTCCACTGTATGGTTGGGACAGTTGCTCAGCCACAGGGGCTTGAGCAGAGGGGGAGGATATGTGACGGTATGCAAAGCAAAGTGGTAGATAGACGCTACCTGTCGCCTCATATGCGTTCATATGGACTGGATTAACAGAGTCAGGTCTTTACCAGCCACAATGGCAGGACTGGTTCCGGTCCAGAGTTTGTGGTCCACTGGAGTCCACCAGCAGGTGGCTTAAATAACCAGGAAGAGAACACACTCTAGCTCTGACCTGGAACTCAGAGAGAGATCTGAGTGAGCTTTGTGTCTGTTTGGACTTTAAAAGACAAGGTTTGCATTTTGGCTTGTTTTGTAGGTGTCGGGGGCCAGCCCCACACCATATAGTGAGTAAACAGACAGCAAGGATTTATTTTCTGTTCTGTTTGTTTTTAAACCTGCACATCTTTTAGCAATAAACCTGGCAAGCTGCCAGATTTCAAAGAGAGTTGCCTGCACGCTGACTATTTCCTCAGGAAAGTTGATCCCACAAGCTAATTTGCCATACTTTATGTCCAGATTTTATCCTATGAGCCGATGGGTAAAACATCTGAGATAGATCCTATATTCCTCTCCTCTGTTTTGATGATTTATGATATTGAGTAAGAAACTCTGTATTTAACACACTTACAATATATGTACAGTCCCGAAGAAGCGGTGGATACCGCATAACGCGTAGACCAGTTACAAGTGCATGTATCCATCAGATTTACATATTTTTGTCTTTATTGCAAAGTTTCTTTATACATATCTAGGTTTTTAACCACTTCCCGACCGCGCTATAGACAAAAGACGTCCACAGCGCGGTCGGGTTATTCTGACAGGACGTCCATGGACGTCCTCCAGAATATCGCTTCCCGCGCGCCCCCTGGGGCGCGCACACGGGAACATCCGTGACCGTCGGGTCCGGGGGACCCGACAGATCACGGATCGCGGTGAATGGCCGCTGTGACATCACATGTCAACAAGCCGGCGCTTCCGCCGGCTTTTCTCTCTCCTCTCTGCACCGATCGGTGCAGTGTGAGAGGAGAGAGGGGGGAGGAAAGACCTGTGCAGTGCTGTGGGCGATGTGTAATGCCCACAGCACTGCTAAATAACAGCAACCCCCACCATCCATCAAGCACCCACCCAGCCATCCACCCCATCCATCCACACCCCCCATTCTTAGCCCATCCATGCTCAGCCACCCATCCATCAATCCATCCATCCTCACACAGCCATGCTCACCCATCCATCCATGCTCACCCATCCATCCATCCATCCATGCTCACCCATCCATCCATCCATGCTCACCCAGCCATCCATCCATGCTCACTCATCCATGCTCACCCACCCAGCATCCATCCATGCTCACCCACCCAGCCTTGCTCACCCATCCATCCATGCTCACCCATCCATCCATCCATGCTCACCCATCCATCCATCCATCCATGCTCACCCATCCATCCA